>SATU01000444.1:0-25199 GCA_004335285.1 Ascochyta fabae | reverse complement strand
ATAACATCTTAAATATATACCTAACTTATAAATAGACTGCAAATAGAGTATAAATAGATTAGAGCATATACAGTTGCAGGATCTTAATAGTTTATCTAGTTTTTATAGAATACAGCGTCTAATCTATTTTAATATAGAAAGTGTAGTTTCTACTCTTTTTTAATTAAGCAGGTAATATAACTTTTATTAGCAAAGGCAGCATAAATGTCCTTAACTAATATATACCCCCTTAGTTGTAGGAATGCTTTAAACTAAGAGGAGTTAAGAAATTAAGCTAGAACGCATTAGTAATAGATTTTAAATTTATTTTAGATAGACTCTTACACTATGTTAGACCTAGTGTTAGTATTAGTTATAATATACTAAGTATCTTAGCTATATCACTCTTCTAAGGCTGTAATAGTAGAGGTAGTATATGTTAGTAGGTTCTAGTTAATATAACTGCGTAGAAAGGTGTTTTAGGTATATTATTAGGTATAACAATGTTAAACATAATAGAGCATAGTTAAGAAACTATATCCCTAAAGCCCTAGGGGTAGTTAACACCTAAAATAGATTAGGAATCTATTAAAAATTAGATGTTGTAAACTTACTACATCACTTTGCCTTTAATATAGTAGGCTTAATAATGTAACATCTAGTCTCTATATTCCTCTTAATAGTAATAGTGCCATTAAAGAGACCTCTTAGGTACTTAATATTAATGTTTAATCTACTACTACTGCTAAAGTGCCTCTTTCTTTCTTAGCGCATCTAAGTCTATCTATTGCAGCCTATAAAGTAGGGAGCCTCTCCTATAATTGCATTCTTAATAAAATTAGAATCTATTCTAGTTTTAATATTATAGATACCTTACTGCTTAAGATTTCTAATAGACAACAGGTTTGCAATTATAGTAAAATGCAGGGCAACCTTATTATCTAAACTGTTAAAGCGTTCCCTAGTAAAGACCTTTAATAATTAGAATAGAATAGGGTCTAAATAGATTAACAATAGATTAACGCACCTTATTGCCTATTATTAAGGATTAGAGCTGTGCTTTAGTAGAAGGCTCTTTATCTATTAAATCTTATTATATAGTTAACTATCTACCTATGTATAAGAGATCCTTAGACTAGGCACTAGATGTTAACACATTCTAATCCTAGTACAAAGGTGCTTAAACTATATAACATCCTAACCTCTAAAGAAAGGTAACTTTGTTAGTTTCTAAACTAATCTTTAAGACTAGCAGTATTGCATCTAAAACGCATTTAGAATAGATTACATATAGACTTAATTCTACACTTACCTCTAGTGCTCTACACTATATATCTCTTACTAATAGCTATGTAGTGTCTTAGTTACTTACTATAGGAACAACGTACGCTATACTAGGCTCTAATATATTTAGGTATAGTAGCAGTATAGTTACATAGTTAATAGTTATAGCTATTAATAGCTGTCTTTAGTTGTTGCTAACTATAAATAGAGTAGTAGTCTATTATATAATATAAATTTATTGCAAATCTATTACAAAGGCAATTAAAGTCTTACTTCTTCTATACTTACTTATGTGCTCTTTGCTACATTCTCTAGCTCTACAAATACGTCTCTAAGCTCTAGCTCTTAATTAATTACACTACTAGGGTTGCCTGTAGCATAATAGGGTATAAAGGAAGCAAACACCTCTATATTATTAGCTATAGGCAGAACTTGCTAAAGAGAATAGACTAGAAATTAGCTCTTAATGCATTTAGAATTAGTTTTATGTGTTACGTTCTTTGTATAACAGGCTAGCTATTTATAAAAAATCTAACTAGTGCCTCCTAAACCTAACTACAGTTTAGCAAGACTTAACTCTAAAATTATTAGGTTTTTCTTACTTGATTAGGGTACCCGAGGTTTGCCGACGCTAGGTCCATGGCCGGCTCAACTGCCAACACTTACGGCGGCCTATTACGGACAGAGTGGAAAAAACCAAAACCAAAATTAGAAAACCAAAATCATAAGATCTTACTTGTTTCAACGTAGTATAGCACTACTACCTGCTATTAGAATCTTACAATTTATTGCCTATTTAAAAGAGCTTTTTACGTAGTACAACTGCATAAGAAGAAAATATACTATAAGCTATGCTGCTGTTAAGGCAAGTAACAGTGAAAGTAGAGTAATGTAATGCTTTAACAGCTCTTAGCTATACTAAGCTAGCTTACCTACAAAACGTTAAAAAGTTAACCTACTTATTTTGAGATTTTAAAGAAGCCAAATTGCTTATCTTAAAAAGCTGTTTTAAGAAGGCTCCTGCTTACTTAGATCTAGTATAATTTAGTAGAGTTATAAGACTGTAAAAATAGGATATATGTAATAGAGAAGCTTTATAAACTTATCTATTTTAACAGCCTAAACTACTAACTGTAAGAAGGGTAAGTGTTTCTGTTATCTATAGGTAGAGCAACTTGTTAGTATTTAGGTGGTGTTTCAACAGATTTTGTGATTTTAGATTCCTAATTTTGGTTTTGATTTCTTCCACTTTGTCTGTAATCGTTACCCGTATGATATGCCCGATTTCATTTTTTGATGTTCTTTTAGACAAACCCCCCGAATTACCCCGATTCGATCCGCTTACTATCAACGAATCATCCTCCCGATGATTGAATTTCAGGTTTTGTTTGCTCCGACAAGCGTATTCACCACAATTGGACAGCAACATCAAAGTAGGCTAATCGGGACATTGATTTGATGCACAAGAACATATCGTAATATTATGTTCCGAGTCTTTCTACTTAACACCTGTGCTTTCGCTTTAGCGCTTGAGCAAGACTGTCCCTAGCCAGAGCTCTAAATTTCGTTTGTCCCCAGAATCAATCGCAGCTGCACTTTAGAGAGTCTCCGTACATACTCGTGATTTCAACAGACACAAAGACTAGTGATAGAGTATGCAGTCTTCCAAGACCACACATGCGTTCTATCCCGGAAAAAAGAGTACGTTCTTTCTCCAGCCTGTTTGATAACCCTGAAACATTTTTGACAGCCAAAAAAAAGGTGCTCAGGAGCTGGTGGCGAGCTTATCTCAGGAGCTCCATATAGAGAAAACAAAAAGCTCTGGATCCGGTGACTTGCTTGTCAATCTGAAAGACGCCTTGCATTCGAGTGGTTTCCAGGTCCGTCTTAAAACCTAGCCCTCATCTCAGCTCATATGCTGACAACAGTATAGTTAAAAGATGTGCAAGGAGAAGAAGAGGTGAAATTAACTCGCAATCTTGGGAATGAGACGTGGGTAAACATGGAGAAGCAATTGAAAAGATTGCTAATTGTCCCTAGAGTTGACGTTCTATTCTCCATCGCTGCTCTTAGCAACCTTGTTACTAATCCAGACAGCTTTGCACATGATCCATTCATGTGCAAAAGTGATGGTTTCGTTCACGACAGCCAGTGGGGCGGTGCACAGGCTAAAAATGCGTCTAGCCAGGGGGCCGGAAATGAGCCCGAGAACAGAATCTTTCCGACAGATGGCAGAGAACTCATGGGAGACGAAGTCTTCGGAAACTTTCCAGTTACTATGAACATCATTGTCAAGAAGGACGGTGTACCTGGCGTTCTTGCTTTTGATGTTGTTGCCGACGATGGTGATATACGAGTTTTGAGGATGTGTCATTATTCGACAAAGAAACAGGGCAGTGAAAATGCCGTTGCATACAGTCCCGGGCACAGAGCTACTTACAATGGTCCACCATATGGAAATCTGGACGAGGACCTACAGCGTTTGATAGAAGAATATCTGCGTGCAAGGGGAATCGATGCAACTCTAGCGAGATGGGTGCCCGAGTACGTTGACTTTAAGGAGCAGAGAGAGTATGTGGAATGGCTTAGCAGTAAGATTCAACTTCAATATTGACAACGCAGGCTAACTTAGGATACAGATGTGAAAAGCTTCATGGAAAAATAGAATCTAAGACATCTTGTAACCAAAATTGGTAACATACATGAGCTGGGGCTTGGGCAGGTTCTCGAGTGGACGAAGTTTGTAAAGAGGGTTCTGTATTCGTAGACCACTTTCACATAGCAGATAGTCACAGCCTCAGAAATTTCCAGCTCTAGGTATCCATCTGAGTTGGGCTATGGTTTCACGTACTGGCTGTTTGCTCCTCATATCTTTGGACACTGGCCTGGGAACTCTCTGAAAGCAACAGGCCCCGGTTTCCTGACCAAAGCCTTAGCTTTCTTCTGTGAGCTTATCTCCTTATCCGCTCAGCAGCCAGAAAGATTGTTTCTATCTCTGTCCACCAGTGCGTACACTATAGTACTCTTGATCTCGGCTACATGTTTCCATTCTGTTTTGGGCTAGGAAGTAAAAATCTCCCCTTGGGCATTTTGGTGGCCTCAGTAAATATTTACGAAGTGGGTTTACTTAAGTAACAGCGGCTGAGATCAGCGAGAGAATTGACGACATGGTTAGACTGATCTCTTGTATATTATGACGCGGGCTTATTCCTATGGAACTATAGTGGGCTTATTATGCAGGTGAGCAAGAAGCGGCGACATGAAAAAGATTCTTATTGGTCTACCTTTGGATTCTCTGTATAGCATTCCAGCGTCTTTTCCTGTCCAGTCTATTTCTACCTGAGGTACGTATCTTAGTCTCCGAATAAGATAAG
Source organism: Ascochyta fabae (assembly GCA_004335285.1). NCBI lineage: Eukaryota > Fungi > Ascomycota > Dothideomycetes > Pleosporales > Didymellaceae > Ascochyta > Ascochyta fabae. The sequence goes on along the minus strand of SATU01000444.1, from coordinate 20,562 downwards.
TCATTTTCATTGCTCTGGTCATTTGGCAAACTATCTGGCTAGTTAACACAATGTACACTCCGTCTGGGCTGGTAAACAGGGCTAACAAATCATCATGGACTCTTTAACGTCCTACCTTTTGGCGATCGTCGTTGTGACGCTGTGCCAAGGATCTATTGACAAGGAGCTTGAGCAGTGTTAAGTTTTCTTTCCCTGCTGCACTGTCAATGATGAGCTCATCTCAAGCGTTGGAGTGGTGGTGGACGGGGTAGTCTGAGACGCCACATGTGTCGCCACTGTGAATATCTGCATGAGACCCTATTCTTCAGTCCATCCAGTCAGTTCATCCCACATGACTGACCTATAGCGATTAATAACAGATCTTTACCGCTGCATTCGGGTTCACAACTACATAGTCATCGCTATTACTAGTGGAACGAACATGAACTTCGGCGAGCTCCGTTGTATCTCATAAAGCGCTACTCACGAACTGACCTAAAAATGCGGATTTTCAGTGTTTCTAAAATGGTAGTGTGATTCCTTGCTGACCACACAAGTAACAATTACAAAATTAAGAGATCATTTTATTATAACAAAGAGCTTTTCTCACCAAAATCGGCCTGTAAGGATACGAGTGCAGTCTTGACTTGTCACAGAACAAAATGCCTATATGCCAGCTAGAATTTGCAGGTAGACTATGGTCATATTTTGCCTCTATTTTGGCTGCGACACAACTGTATATGTCCGGGTAACACCCGGATGGCGCTCGGCGGAAAGCTTGAGATGACTACAAAGCCACTTTTACATGTTTAAATCCTATCAACTCGATGATTCAAGATCAAAGGACTACCATAACTGAGATTGAAAAGAGCGGCTGAAAGTGGCCGATGAATGGGGCATTGACAGCATGGCAAGATCTAGGATGATATTTGCAATCAAGCGACTAGCAAATGATCAGCTACTGAATTATCGATCAAGGCACAATGGGATGCACTAGAGTGATTGAAATTGGCATTGACTGGGTATTGGAGTCAAGGGTTTTCTTCAACCGCTTCACGCACAGGCATGGGTAATTGTAGTGAGTCACTTACAGATACGTTGCTGTAGTATTCAAGCCATTATACACTACATCTAGGCAGATAGGAATTTGCACCGAATGGTGTGCTTATGGACTTCTCAGCTTCATAGCGACTTGATCCTGACATTCGAGTCGCACAACCCATAACGACAAACGACCCGCTCTGGAAGTAACTGATGGCCCCAGTTTATCTGATGGAAGAAGTCCGCATGCGTCGCAAACCCTCACAAACAAAGACGTATCAATTCAAGAACCGAATCTTTTTCCATACTGCCGGCACAGTGGAGGAGAATCATCGCCGCGAGCGCTGGACCAGAATGATCTTTATTCCAACCCTGGTTAGTGGACGCCGCCAGTGCCACCATCAACGCCCAAAGATTAGGCAACTGCTTATGCATTAGTTCATTCTGATTCTCTGCATAACATAAATTGTTCGTTGTTGTTATCTGCGAGTCCTCATCCAGGGCAACTTACATTGCTTGTAATGCTGGTCTTCAAAGGTGACAATATCGATCTTAAACTAAATAGAGGACTTCTTGGGACCTCCAGAGCGCATTCAGCCCGATTTTGCAGATCGAAATGAGCTTCCAGACTCTCCGATATCAACATCGCTTCAGTGGCCTTTAGGATTTCCTCTTGAAACCCCCTGCGCTCCCAAGGCGTCCATTCTGTTGTGGCGCAGAACAAACTTGCAATGACTCCAGGCAGTCTTCGATTACGACTGAGGCGTTGCTCGTTACAAAGGAATGATGTCTCTCCAAATTGCTGACCATAGTACGTACGAACAAGGTCGTCGAAAGTCTCGAAACCCATGGTCTCTGAATACCTTATAACAGATCCCACGCGCTCGTCAACATTCATACTCACTGAATTATCGATGAGACGCAAGGAATCGTCACAGGAGATAGGTGTCGAAGTGTTTACGTTGTGTGGTGCCGAGATGCTTGGCGGACCATCTTGTTGGCCACTCTGCGCACTATCCGTCCAGGATTCCTGTTGCAATAGAGTAGTAAGGTTGTTAGATTCCCATGAAACATCATCAGCGCTCATATAAGTTTTAAGGTTGTCTTCGTTTGCAACTGCAAAAGCATCTAGTTGGCCGTTGGTCAAGTGTAATGAAGTGCGTTGGGCTGTTGGGCTATCAATTTAAATCAGGCCTGCGGTTGTTCAGTCACGTACCATCTGTTCCACTCTTTCCTGATTGCAATTGCTCTTGCCCCTGAACGCTTTCTAAGGCTGGCGGTAAGAATCTTTGCCTGGTTTCCTCTGTTATAGTGCTATCTTGCTTATCCGGCAGGGCGGGGTTTGAAAACCCAAGAAGCTGTTGTTCAACACCTCTTTGAGCCGCTTTATCAATTGTGGTAGACGATTCACCATTTGCAGGGAATGCTCGTGTTCTTGCAGGTGACTCAACAGAAGAAGAAGATCGTAATGAATCTCGTCTCTGTACAGATGATGCTGGGCTTTCCTCGACACCATCTTGGTAGTCTTCCTCCCTTGACCGGAGCTTCTTTTCACAACGGTCGAGCTTTGCCTGAAGGTCTGCCATTCTAACTTTGACGCGTTGTCCTGTTATTTGTTAATCTCTGTCCAGATACGTTGGATCAAGAACATTACGGTAAGTTCTTTGCGCAACGCGATTTTGGATGCGCTTCTTCATTACCCGATCTTTGACGGCGGTCCAGTCATCGTGGTCATTCAGTCCGTCAATACACGGTAGTGAGTACGGTGGTGGACTGCCGTCCGAGTTGATCACGGCTCCGTAGCTGCGCGGCATCTCGAAGGCCGAAGAGCACGGAACATGGAGGTATGGGTCCTACTCAGCGCACATTATAGCCTCCATCTTTAAATATACCGGCGCTACTGTAAGAGGATATGCACCTATCGTAAGCAGGACACTTCTATGTTGCAAATCAATACAGATTCGCGTAGTTTCTATCCACCGCCAACGCTGTACGCATTTGCCTAGATCTGGGAATTCCCCGGTTTAGATCCAAGTCTGGGCCGGGTGTTTTTAAAACTATCCGATACCCCGCCTTACCCTATTTTATGCACACGCACAACGAAATTGGTCAGCCCATTCCTTTGGCTCAAATTATGCAACAGGGTAGCGTTTCACTCTGGCCTGCAGTCGGAGTGGCGAAGGGTTTTGTGCTTGCGTGTTCTTCAATGCCTTCTCCCCTGCTTTTATCTATCACTCACTTTCCACCATACATTCGGTAATATCGAAGCTTTGGTAAGTCTAAACGCCACCAGTCATGTGACAGTCAGACTGTCTTGTTGCTTCGGCCAATCTTCTAACGAACGAGCCTGTTTGTCGCCAGATCGTGAAAGAAAGCACCCCAGTATAAGTTATGGATCACTATCAGAAGCTGGAGAAGCTCGGAGAGGGTGAGATTTCTTGACCTGTCGGAAGGAAGAGCAACCTAACAGCTGCGCTTGTCACAGGTACCTATGGGGTCGTATACAAAGCCCGTGACCTCGACAATAATGGCCGCTTAGTCGCACTGAAGAAGATACGTCTCGAAGCCGAAGACGAGGGCGTGTCCAGCACCGCCATCCGCGAGATATCGCTCCTCAGGGAGATGAAGCACCCTAACATCATGCGCCTTCTAAACATTGTGCACGCTGATGGCCACAAACTCTATCTCGTGTGCGAATACCTTGACCTTGACCTTAAAAAGTACATGGATGCACTACCGATTAGCGATGGTGGTCGCGGAAAAACCCTGCCCGAGGGCTGCTCAGTGCACCTGGGCCTTGGTGACGTTGTTATCAAAAAATTCACGATGCAGCTATGCCAAGGAGTCCGCTACTGCCACTCTCACCGTGTGTTGCATCGCGATCTCAAGCCTCAGAACCTACTCATTGACAAGGATGGCAACCTCAAGCTCGCAGACTTTGGACTTGCCCGCGCTTTTGGGGTCCCACTGCGCACGTACACTCATGAGGTCGTCACGCTATGGTACCGTGCTCCCGAGGTTTTGCTCGGTGGGAGGCAGTACTCGACTGGTGTCGACGTGTGGTCAGTAGGCTGTATCTTTGCCGAGCTATGTACTCGCAAGCCCCTCTTTCCTGGTGACCCAGAAATTGATGAGATCTTCAGGATTTTCTGGTAAGCTGTTTGCTTTTAGCGGTGTAGGCGAAAAACGTATCTTTTCTAATCTGGCACGCGCCCTTGTCTAGTGCCCTCGGAACTCCATCAGAATATGTCTGGCCTGGAGTTACGACGTATCCTGATTTCAAGTCCAGTTTTCCCAAGTGGAAAAGAGATCGTTCTGCTGTACTCTGCCGCAATCTCGGCGACGCAGGTAACGATCTGCTCGAGTCTATGCTCATACTCGATCCTGCGGGCCGCATTTCAGCTAAGGCTGCTATCAGCCATCCCTACTTCGGAGACTGATCCAAGAAATCGCCTACCGTCGTCGGTACATCTAGTTGTGTTTAGCAACAGGTTTGTACTCGATACGGCAGTCAATCGGCATACAGGGCGGGAGATAGTGACAAAAATGCAGCAAGTCTTCTCCGTTTTCCGCGTCCGACGATGCCATGACGTTAAGAGTTTTCGCCGAATTGACTTGTGAACGAATACAGCAATCAATATACTGTTCCTATAGTTTTCATCCTTATCACGCTACGCTTACAGTCGGACTCATTAGGCACAGGCAGGTGCATGTGTATTCTTCAGAAAAGAGGCCGTGGGAATCTGCGTGTGACGTACTGAAACAACTAGAGATGAGAGCTAAGATATGAGCAATGGGTATCCCCCAAAGACTGATTAGCAGTCACTGCTTCCTACTACTCCTGACCGATCACGTCTGCGCACTGTGCTATCTGTAGCCCTACAAACACTCAAAACCGCTCTCTCATCTGTCTGTGTATACTAAAGATACATCACCGTCCAATAGAAGACGGCTGTCGGGAATCTCTACTCAATATTCTGTAGCTGCTGCTGTTGCTGTTGTTGAACAATTGTATTATTTGTCTATCAGGCAGGGCTGGATTAGGTCCCTCATGTGATGGTTAGTCGGACGTGGTAGAAAGCAGCATTACGAGATCTTAGTAAGCACAAACAATGTGCCACCATTCGCACGTGAGTCGCTTCAGGGCCCTGAGTGTCCTCTCATCCGTACTTAAAAGCTTGTAGAAGCACCCAGTCATGCCCTACTCTACACACAGAGATTGAGGCTAATTTTTTCTTGCTCATCTTTAGTCGGTGCCGCGCTCTTACTCGGTCCATCTTGCAATTATGTCCAAGACCAATCAGCTTCTAACAGACTTCCAATGTCTCAGTTTTGACTGCTATGGGACGCTCGTGGACTGGGAAGGCGGAATTTATCGAGCGCTGGCCCCTCTTTACACGCAATTGCCAGATGACCACCCCCTCCGCAACGATCGACAGAGTGTTCTTAGAGCCTTTATCAAGAACGAGGGAATCGTCGAGGCTGCAAAACCCAATATACTTTACAAAGACGTTTTGGCCCAGACATACGAACGGCTGGCCGAAGAGCTCAGCGTCACTGCATCCGAAGCTGACAAAGACACGTTTGGTAGAGGGGTCGGCGACTGGCCAATTTACCCAGACACCGTGGGCGCCTTAAAACGGCTCCAAAAGCATTTCAAGCTCGTGATACTTTCCAACGTTGATAACGACAACTTTCGACGTACCATTGCGCAGCAATTCAAGGATATTGAGTTTGATGCCGTCTACACGGCTGAGAACATCGGTTCGTACAAGCCTGACGCTCGGAACTTTGAATACCTCATCAGACATTGCGAAGCGGATTTGGGAATAAAAAGTGGGCGAATCATTCATGTAGCGCAAGCTCTCTATCACGACCACGTCCCGGCAACTGCTGCTGGACTTGCTACCGCGTGGATCGAGCGAGGTGAAACCGTGCCAAGCGCCATAGGTGGCGAGCTCGAAGATCTGAAAGAAAGAGTGTCGTTCTCATGGCGCTTCAAGAATATGAGGGAAATGGCAGACGCGTTCCAGTCGTTAGAGGAAAAAGGGAAAACTGAGTAACAGGTTGTAATGGGGATGTTGGATCAGATCTGCAGACATGTGAAGGCCTGTTTTTCTTGAACAAGGCATACTGTATAAAGACTTAATCCATTCCGAACTACAGCAATTTGTCAGGACTCTCATATTGACTCCAAAAAATGATGCAAAATCCTTTTCTCCTTGTTTTCTCTGCGTCGCGCCGTCCTGAAAACTTAAATCGGAATACCAAACACTACCTCCGTCATACCAAAAGCCAAACACCGCTAGCTTTAGCCGAGACCGATACACACCCTGCTTGTTTTTGCACACTAGACTTTTTCTCGGATGCGGTCTGCAGAAAGACCTAGTAATCTGCTGCATCAAGTCATAGTGAAGCTTGTTTGAACGTGACCAGCTTAGCCTGGAATGATTGCTACGAGAGTCTTAGTTTGATGATTTTTGATAGGCTTCTGGCAGGAAAAACAGAAAAAAAAAGGAAAGAAAAAAAAAAACTGCAAAAACAATGGGAGGAAGAAAATACTTCTTGATCAACTAATGCTATGTGGTCTGCAGAATCGCGTTAGATATCCATAGACTTGCACTTCTGAAATCTCAAATCTCACTTTGGCGAAAAATTTCATCACACGGTGAATTTACCTGTCGCTGGAGATATTTTACACCACAACGGCACGAGAAGAGAACACATTGGGGGTCAGCCGATATCAAACGGGTTTGTTCCAGGCAAGAGCCGGTGTGTTGTGAAACGGACTAATGCCTAGTAATACTGCATATGACGGATACTCAGCTGCAGTAAGGCTCCGTGTGGTCTTACCTAATATCAGAGAACGACAGATATTAATATACACCGAACGCAGCCACAAATAGTTTTTTCTGTGAGCGTCGTTAGGCGATGACAATCGAAAATTTGTCCAAGATCTTTGCAAATGATGTGTTCACTTTTCATTGCCAGGCATAGGGTTTTAATCCCGCTGCTGCACTCGACCAAACGACAACTCAGCACCTCGGCCGCCGTAGCTGCAATCCCCAGCCGGAACGATCTCCAAGCTCTATCCAAGAGCACTTCGGAGGGTGCCGGCAACCCAGTAGACATATCACATACCCCAAAGTTGCCTCGATCACGCTGCTCAGAGCAATCTGAAATCTCCACGCGCATTCAATCCGTACAGCAACAGCTCCAAGGCCGTGCGAACAATCCAGCTTTCTACCAAGCTATTGCTGAGATTTTGAAGATTAGGGAGCAGTATATCCAGAATCGGTCTGTTTTCGTAAGAGGCCAAGACTTTTTACCCATATTGCTCGGCCTCGGTGCAAGTCATGAAGATATCATGACACTTCCCTTGACAAGCGATAACCTGGAAACCGACCCGACGCTCCCTTTTCGTAAAACGGCGAATTCTCGATTCTGTTTTGATTGGGACACAAAATCTATGCGTCGAATTGAGAACCAACCATTCATGCTGTCCAAGGATGAAGACTTCGATCGGTTCGACTCCGGTAAAGTTCGGAATTTCGACGAGATCAAACCCGACATCAGTCTGAACAGCGCGTTTCTGGCAGTACTCGTCTTCAAAGCCATTATGATTAATGGTATTGATGTCATCAAGCGTGGGAATCTCAACTACGACCTGAACAAATGGGTGTGCATCGCATTCAGCGTTCGGACGCATACTACACCGGATATTCTCGGTGAGCCGGCTCTCGAGGGCGTGCACTCTGATGGGGCGGACCATACACTGGTTACACTTTTAGGTGCCAAAAACATGGCCTCGAACAGCGCAGCCACCTTTCTGCACAGTATGGACGAAGCCACAGGCACTCCACTGCGAGATGCGTCTCCACTCAAGATTGTTGGATGCAACAGGCACAGCTCCTTTCTGGACACCATGATGGTGGTTGATCACGAGCGTAAGCATAGCTTGACGGCAGTCTATGCTGAAGACAAGGCAGCACTGGCGACCCGTGACGTTCTGATTTTTTTCACGCGAAAACCCTACCTCGAGACACACCCGGCGGCATCCTTGGACTCTCTTGAGCCTCATGCGAGGCTTGGTGTGGAAGTCCCGCTGTTTGACTTGAGCTGAGCTTCTCATGTTGCTCTGTGGATGCTGTCAAATTATAGATGTGTTCGTAGTGAGATGTCATAGAGTCTTCAGTGTATGAAAGACATGCATTACGTACGGTTGGAGCGAGAATCAGTTTGGTACATGGATATCGCTACTAGTTACATCTGACCATCATTCACTCTCATTGAATACCACGCTGTCTGTTACAGTAGTACAATCGAATTCGATACACTTCAATTACCTTGTCCATGTCCATTAAAAACAGTACAACAGACAGTGATGCAGCACAGTTGCATTGCACACAGTGATGTGAGAGATGGTAATGCGAGAGACAGTAATACATATTAGACAGAACGTCAATGACAGTAATGTGAGTGACATCATCATTAGGAACAGTCATCAACAAAACATCCCGCCCTACAACACTCACTTTGCGTGATCTACTTTGATCGTAACCCTGAATGTAATTTTAGGCTATGCTCACAATGTTGAATCATTGCATAGCCCTACTAATCGCAGCCATATGAGATAAACGGCCATCTTGGAAAATAGCCGGAACCGTCAAATTGACACCCTGACGGCGTGCCAGCAAGACCAGACGAATCGCAGTAATAGAGTCCCCTCCAACTTGCAGAAAGCTATCGTTCCTTCCAATAGTCTCTACTGGTATATTCAGAACCGATGCCCACAATTGCTGCATCTGAATTTCGTCCACCGTCTCGGGGGGTTGTTTCTTCTCACTCTCCAGAAGCGAGTACCGAGCTAAGCTCTCTCGGTCTAATTCTGCCGTCTTTTGCCGGAGTTTTTTCCGGTCCAGCTTTGTTGTTGTGATGAAGGGCATAAACCGACAGGGGATGAATGATGTGGGTATCATGTAGCTAGGCAGCTTCTTTCTCAATTCCTTGATCAGATTCCGCACTTCCGTTTCCACCTGGGGTGTTAGCGATAGGAACATGTTGTCCATAACGTTGACTGCGTTGAATTGGTTGGCCCCGTTGGTTTTGTCCACACTTTTGCCATTCGTGGCAGGGTGCTCGCCGTTCCCGCCCAATAGGTTGGTCTCTCGGTTGAAGCAGAGGTAAGCAACAAGGCTCACACCCCCAGCCTCTGTTGGCAAAACATCTACAGCTACTTGCTCAACACCATGCAGTAGCGTTTGAATGCTGTATTCCACTTCGCCTAATTCCACTCGTTGACCGCGGATCTTGACCTGCAGATCTTTTCGGCCAATGAATTCCATCGTCCCATCCGAGTTGTAAAATGCCAAGTCTCCTGTCTTGTATAGTCGGCCATATTTCGATTCCGCGCGTCGTGGCATCCATGCGGGTACTGCCTTGATAGCCGCTTTTGTTTTCTTCTCATCCTCCAGGTATTCGCGCAAGACAGTCGGGCCCTGGACCACTATTTCTCCTACGCATCCAATCGGTGCGAGGAGCTCATGATTTTCTGGCTCGACAATCCAGCAGCATCCGCCCAACGACCGTCCTATTGTTTGCGGTGAATCGTCCGCGGATCTGTACTCATGACAGGCACTGATGACGCATGTCTCTGCGGGACCCCAGGCATTGACCAACCGTATTTTATTTCCAACCAACTTCCTGACGGTATCCTGACCTGCCGTCTCGCCCCCAATGACCAGGCCTTGTAGGGTTTTGACTTTGCTCAAGTCTACTGTTCTGGCAAATGTCGGTGTCAGGTCGGCCCAGGTAACTGCCGATCTGTTCATAAAGTCCTCCAGGTTCGTCAAACGGGCCGTTTCAGAAGGCACGCAGATGCAGGCCCCCGCGATAAGGAGACATATTGACTCAAACACAAATACGTCGAAGGCGTAAGAGGCAAACTGCAGCATGCGCACGTCCGACGTCAGACCTAGCCTCGCTGCAATAGCGACCATGCTGGTGCATACCGACCCATGCTCCATGACCAGTCCCTTTGGCGTACCCGTACTGCCAGAGGTGAATAGCACGTAAGCTGCATTCTCTCCTTTTACCAGCGGCAACTGCACTTGCGATGAAGCTTTTGTTTCACCCTCAGCCAAGGTCACGTCTAGAGCTGCTGTCACCTCAACAATGACCAATCCTGCACATTTCTGAGCGTTAGTTGCAGATGTCAGAGTAAGCCTAGACCTGGTTTGCCGAACGACCTCCTGTTGCCTTTCTGTAGGATGGGATGGGTCTAGTGGAACCCATGCAGCGCCAGCTTTGTTGATAGCGAGAATCGCAACATAGAACCAGAGCGACTTCTCGAAGCATACGTGTATCAAGTCTTCCATTGACACACCGTGCTCTTTGACGAGATAGCGCGCTAGACGATCTGTAGCAGCTTCTAATTCGTTGTACATGAGTTCACCGTCCCACGCACAGATAGCGGGCGCGTTTGGTCGTCTCTGCGCTTGACTCGTGATCATGTAATGGAGGCAGTCGTCAATAGCTTCAGGACCCTCCTGGTTCCACGTCGTGGCCTGCTGCAGATCCCACGGGCCAGCCAGGGAGACGTCACATAGAAGCATCTCCCTGGGCGCGAGCAGCTGTTGGACGACTTGATTGACGTGCTGATACAACGCTATCACCTCTGACTCTACCATCCACGCCGTGTCATAAGTCGCGCTGAAGTCCACGTTTTCGCCGCGCAGAAATGCATGCACAACCAGCGGGTAGCCAAAGTACTCGTATACATAAGCCATACCCGTCTTCGCTACCGGGCTCATGATGGGATCTACAGTGTGGAATCCATCGAGGATCTCGCTAGGATGCACAACTAGCACGTTGGCGAAATCGCACGCCTCTTTTGCATTCTCGCTGAGCTTGGCCATATTTTGCAGCCCAAACTGTTCATGTGGAGTCATGCCTGATGCATGCGCCTGCACATGGCTTAGGAAGTCGGTCACTTTCTGCTTGGGATCAAGGCACAACCTGACTGGAACGGTAGTTACAAGCGGGCTGGCCATATTTTCCAGGCCATGGACAGGCGCATGGCGGCCTGAGACCGAAGCTCCGAAGCAGAGGTCGTCAGTTTCACAATACCGCGCAAGTACAATCGCCCAGGCTGCCCTCAGAACGGTGGCCTTAGTGAATGATGAGGCGAATTGGGGCATGGCGATAGGTTTCGTCAGCGTTTGGAGCATGGAAGTCTTGGCAGTATTGGGAACCCCAGATTTGCGAGGAGGGAAGGCCGCTTGCTTGGCCTCATGAAGCTGCGCCCTCCAGTATCTCTCGCTCGCCTCAGGGTCGACGTTTCGGACGTATTGCATAAAACATGAGAATGGCTCCAATGCGGGGGCTGTAGTACCTTGATACAAGCACAGTAGCTGCTGCATGATAAGGCCTATACTCCAGCCGTCAAACATGGCATGGTGTCCGATCAAGGCAAAGTACATTTGCCTGTCATGTCCTTCTGTGAGTGTGTATCGCCAAAGTCGCGATCCCGACAAGATTTTTGTCTTGTGAGTTTGCTCGACAGCATGGTCCACGACGGATTCAACTTCTCCGCATCCTAGTAACTGCCATGCCTCCCACGACACATCATCCTGAACGACGATTTGGAAAGATCCGCCGTCAACTTGAACTATGCGCGTCCGCAGGGCGTCACAGAGAGCTATTGTTTGTTCCCAGGCATCTTTGAATTTTGTAATGTCCACGTTCCTGGACAGTTTGTACACCCACGTCGTCAAGTACGAACCCGGCTGCGTAACGGCAAGCGCCATGAGGCCCTCCTGAAGCGGCGTACATGGGTAAGCGTCTTGGATAGCCTGGTTTTCGAACAGATCGCATTGCTTGGTCGCCTGGTCTAGGATTTCGTCGGCGCGGCCTTCTGGCAGCAGGCTGAAAGGCGGCGGTGGTGCACCAACGGCAGTAGCAGAGCGCGCTGTGGCGGCCAAGCACCATAACCGAGCATCTTCAAAGATAGATGCCATGCTCAAAGTGATACCGCGGCTGCTGTAGGCCAGTGATATCAGGCGCATTGCACTGATAGAATCTCCACCAATCTGTAGGAAGTTGTCATCTCTCCCGATGGACTCCGCGGCTATGTTAAGGACTGAAGCCCACAGCTGTTGCATTTGAAACTCCGCGAGGGTCTCTGGTGCTTGTTTCTCGGATTTCACTAGTGAGTATCTCGCTATGCTGGGTTTTTCAAGTGCTGCGGTCTTTTCCCTGAGAATCTTTCTGTCCAGCTTGGTCGAGTACGGAATATACCTACACGGTACGAACATGGTAGGTACCATGTAGCTAGGTAGTTTCTCCCTTAGGTGTTCAGTCAACCCCATCGCTAGTCTCTCCACCTCTTCTGTCATTGGTAGAAACAGATCATCCATGTCGTCTTGTTCGTCACTGACCGCTCGTTTAGTGTCCCAGCTGAAGCAGAGGTAGGCAACAAGGCGAGTCCCAGACTTCGTCCGTAAGGTATCCACTACCAGCTGTTTGACACCTTCAGATTCCAAAACCGTCCTCACATTGAACTCGACTTCTTCCAGCTCAACGCGTTGGCCACGAATCTTTACCTGTGTATCCTTGCGGCCGATGAATTCTAACGTTCCGTCTGGATTGTAAAACGCTAAATCACCTGTTTTGAAGAAGCGGTCCCACTTTGTTCCTGGAGATTTTCGACGCGGCATCCACGCTGGCACTGGCGTTATGATAGACTCTTCTGTTTTTTTCTTGTTCGATAGATACTCGCGCAGGATTGTTGGACCTTGAACAACAAGCTCGCCTACGCAACCAATGGGTGTCAGACGTTCGTGGTCCTTTGGGTCGACGACCCAAGTGCAGGACCCACCCACCGGTCTACCCACTGTCATTGGCGATTCACTGGCCGACTTCCATTCGTGCAAGGTCGCAATGCAGCATATTTCTGCTGGGCCCCAGGCATTGAATAGACGCACGTGGCCAAGCCAGGTGTTAAGGATATCTTGGCCAGGCGATTCTGATGCTGTTATCATCAGCCTTAGACTAGGAACATCTGCCGGTTTCATAGTTCGAATGAACGACGGTGTCAATAATGCTGTGTTTGCTCGCGTATTGCGAATAAAGTCAGGGATGCCGGTCCAGCGCATATCGTCCGAGGGTACGCACACACATCCGCCGACAAATAAAGTGGAAAAGATCTCTCCAATGCATGAGTCGAAGACGTACGACGCAAACTGCAAAAAGCGAGTTTCTACCGTCAAGTTCAAACTCATCGCGAGAGAGACCTGGCTGGTACAGACGGAGCCATGCTCTATTACTAGCCCTTTAGGAGTACCAGTGCTACCAGAGGTGAACAATACATAGGCCGCGTTCCTGGAAGTCACCTCACACGCCGTTGGTAGCTGCTCAGACGATGAGATAGTGCTGTCTTGCTCGTCAGCCAGGAGGCTATCCAAAGCGGCCGAGACCTCGACCACAGCCAGTCCCAGGCGTCTGCACAACTGCACATTAGCTGTCGAAGCCAACGCAAGCCTTGCTTTCGTCTGCTGTACCAGTTCTTGGTGTCTTTTACTGGGATGTGAGGGATCGAGTGGGATCCAAGTGCCGCCAGCCTTGTTGATAGCGAGAATCGAAACAAAGAACCAGACAGACTTTTCAAAACAGACATGCACTAAGACCTCTGCCGATACGTCTGCAGCAATATGATGGGCTAAGCGGTCGGCTGAAATGTTGAGCTGGCCATAAGTGAGGTCTCCATCCCACGCACATATGGCTGGCGCGTCTGCGCGCTGGCGTGCTTGTCTAGCAATCATGTGGTGCACACAGTCGTCAATGGCTTCCGGAATGTTGGCGTTGGCGGTCACTGCTTGTTGAAGATCCCATTCGCCCACCAAAGACACATGATGGAGCAGCGTGCCCGTCTCGTGCAGCGAGAGCTGCTGCTGCAGCACACGATCGAAGTGATGGGTTAATGCAGTGACTTGGGTATCGGCCAGCAAGCCCGAGTCGTAGGTCGCCGTGAGTTGAACAACATTCTCGTCCTGGAAAAGCACGTGCAGTTTCAGCGAGTAACTCTTCATGGCAACAGACTTCTTGATGGGACGATGATCCACCGTGCTAACGACCAGCAGGCTAGAAGAGTCGCACGCTGCTTGCGCGTCCTCGCCCAAGAAACTCGTTATGCTCTGTAGCTCAAAATGCTGTTGATGTGAGACAATGCCCAAGGCGTGTGTTTCCACATTGCGCAAAAATTGGGCGACGGTCTGCATGGGATCAAGGTGCAGCCGGAGCGGGACGACCGTCAGGCTCTCCGGGCCCGAGACGGATACGCTGAAGCAGATGTCGTCCGAGTCACAATACCGCCCAAGTACAATTGCCCACGCCGCCCGCACAACGATCTCCTTGTCCATTGAGCTGGGCAGCTTTGAGGATTGGAGGCTAATGTTCGTCGATAGCGATCGTATGACTGGAGCGGGCCTCCGAGGCGGGAAAGTGGCCTGCTTAGCGCCATCAAGTTGTTCCTTCCAATATCTTCTGCTCGCCTCGCGGCTGAAACTGTTTCCTCCCGATGACATGGCGCAGTTGGCTTTAGATGGGGTCTCTTGTGGGTGTACAACACACATTGAAGTCGTTACAAATTGTGAAGGTTCGTCTCGGGAATAGCATGGTTGCTCCTTACAGTACAGGGTGCTTTAATATGCTCATTGTAGCGTGACGTGGACTGGGATGACGATGAGCTCCAATTACTATCTTCTGAATTACTGTCTCTGTCAAAAACCCAATGTTGCAAGTAAATACTAGCACATGAGAGTAGCTGCCTGCAGCTGAGCGCCCCATCAGCCCCACCAGCCAACGTCCCGCCACGCCGACTACAAAAGCGAACACTCTCCACAGCCAATTTGACGCCTGTGACGCCCTAGGGAAAGTGCGACTCCACACGAGAGCTTAGCGTTACAGGCTGAATTTCAACCCGCACTTGCTAAGGATGCTCCACAGGTTGACTAGACAGCCGAGTCTATGGTTGCATGGGACTACGGCAGCCGTGATGATAGGGAAAAGCTCGTACTGGGGGTGTGCGCAGGGACTGCAATTGATCGCCACTTGTATTCATAGGCGTGTGAATGATCGTGACACTTGTGAATAGAATTGTCCCCGAATCTTGAACCGAACAGGTAGGTGCTGACTGCCTATGATGACGGATACGACGAACTGGGAAGCGATTAGCTGCTGAGAAGATAAGTGGAACTAGCCGCGCCGCCGCGATTCCACCCCTTGCAAAGGGGGGTTGAGCTCGGATCTTCGCTTGAGTCATACGACTTTGCGATTAGTCATCCCAGGGTTTGTCTGCTCTGTTGGCCACCCTTCTCCTTCAACAATCAACTCCATCTTACTCGTGTGCATCGCGTCCATTGTGCCAAACAATTCTTGCGTACTTTGACCTATCATTCTATCTGACCAGATCACACCCGTGGTCCTTCCTGTTACTTCGTTTGCTTCGCGTCCCACGCCGATTCGTGATATCCGCAAACGAAGAGAACGAGAACCCCACACAGCAAGAATGACGACCGATTCGAACTCACTGCGGCACCCAGGTGACGCAACATCTGCGTCTCCTTCCACTTCAATTCACGAGAAAACCCAGCCAGCCCATGCCTCACGAGCAGAAGCGGCGGCGGGCACGACTGTGGTCGCCCCGAGCAAAGAAGATTCAGACCCCGAGAAAGCTGTGCATACCCACGGCTGTTCCCAAGAGGAACCTTCTCGAATGACTGCTTCGAGCAACGCCCCGAGTATCCCTGAAACCGCTGCAGCTCCTACCTCGCCAGGTGACTTCGGCACGGAAGACAACCAGCACATCAGCGGGTTCAAGCTCTACATCGCCCTCTTCAGCATCATCTCAGTCTTTTTCCTTGTGCTTCTAGATTTCAGCATCCTCTCAACGGTGAGTACGGATAATCCACAGGATCACTTCGTGCCCAGCATCTTGGACTGTAACAATCAAGTCGTACTGTCCAGATGGCTGACAACTCTACCCCCACTTCGTATTTCAGGCCATCCCGTACATTACAAGTGATTTCCAGAGGTTGCAAGAGTACGTAACATCGCAACCAATACAATCATAGACTTTTCGGCTGACAAAAACATCAACTAGTATCGGTTGGTATGGGAGTGCTTATGTGCTTTCGAGGTACGTATATTTCATTTTAGCCCATGTTGCAACAACAACATCGACAAGCCTTCTCTACTAAACGCTAAACTGAGACTGATTTAACTTGAACTTAGCGCAACATTGCAACCTCTGTCCGGAAAGTTCTACACTTACCTCAACGCAAAGCAAACATTCCTGTTTTTCGTCATGATCTTCGAGATCGGCTCCTTGCTTTGTGCTGTGTCGACCTCGTCGACATTCTTCATATTGGGTCGTGCCGTCGCCGGGATGGGAAGCTCTGGCTTGGAGAATGGCGCCCTGACCCTCATCGCGGGAGCGGTGCCGCTGCACAAACGACCTTGTAAGTCAGAATGAACATAGTTGAGTTTTGAACATCTTCCTCAAAAGCATCATTCTCCGACCTGAAAGCTGACCCATGATGTGACGCGTAGTGTACAACGGTATCGTCTTCGGAGGTAAGCAAACATGCAACCTGAAGAAATTTGCAGGGCTAACGATGGGTTCAAGTCTGTCAGACGGGTATAGTCCTTGGACCGTTGATTGGAGGCGCCTTGACGCAATATGTGAGCTGGCGATGGTGTAAGCAGCTTCTTCCACTCGAGCGTCTCCATTTCTCGGCTCACAAGGTGCAGGCTTCTACATCAACCTCCCCATTGGCGCAGTGTCCAGCCTCTTCTTATTCTTTACGCACATCCCAGATGAAACACTCAAGCCGCCCTTCTCATTTGCCTTGCTCCGCAGCATCGTGCCGAACCTCGATCTTACAGGCTTGGCGCTGTTCGTACCCACTACTCTTATGTTCCTCCTCGCGCTGGAGTGGGGCTCAACTGAGCACAGATGGAGTTCACCCACCGTGATCGGCTTGTTCGCTGGGTCTGGCGTCGCCTTGATACTGTTCGGCTCCTGGGAATGGCATGTGGGCGAGAGATCCCTCATACCCTTTCACCTGGTGAAGAGACGGATCGTATGGGCGAGTACAGTGCAGAACGCGTCTCTGTTCGTCAACAACTATGTCGGAGTCAACTACGTCCCCATCTACTTTCAAGCCGTCAAGGGCGTTGGTCCCTCGCTCAGCGGCGTTTACACGCTGCCCTCCATCCTGACCCAGTTGCTTTGTCTGATCGTCTCTGGCGCTCTCGGTGAGTTGAATCCACTTCGTTCCTTACCCGTAACCTTGAGATTCTTAGTATCAGATCGCAACGACTTGAGCTGCATCATCTATGAAATTTCGAGTTCCGGGGCTGACTCAATTTCCATCATAGTGAGACTGTTTGGTTATTATTTACCGTTCGGTGTTCTATCTGGAGCAGCAACAGCCGTTGCCTGTGGTTTGATATCGACCTGGAATCCGGACACCTCTACAGCAGCGTGGATTGGATACCAAATACTATTCGGACTACGTGGAATGGGACTACAAGTGGTTAGTCTTTCCCCTTGCTTTACTAACCGTCTCGGCTGGAGTGCCATCCATGCTAGCTGCATTGACTTGTACTAATATGATGGGAATCAACTTATTACAGGCTATAACTTCGGTGCAAAACGCTGTCACCCCAGCCCAGAGCCCGAGCGTAATTGCCTTCATGGTATTTGTCGAGAACTTATCGGCAGCCATCTTCACCATTGTAGGCAACGCCATCTTTACGCAGACCCTTGTGAAGCAAGTCGCGGTCAGGGCACCATCGGTGAGCTCTGAGGCGGTGCTCAAAGTTGGCGGAAGCGCTGAAGCGGTGCGAGCCCTACTGCCCCCTGGGAGTCCGGAACTCTACGGGCTGTTGCTCGCGTTTTCGGACAGCGTCAACGCCGTCTTCTATCTGTTGTCGGCGCTCGCCGTCGTTTCTTTCTCCGCTGCGTGGGGTATGGGCTGGGTGGACATCCGAAAGAAGGCACCTACCACTGACAGGGCATGAAAGACGATGAGAATAATCAGGTGGTTGTGCATTCTCTCAACGAAGATGGCCGTTCCCCAACAACACGATCAATTGCAGATTAACTCTGGCTCTCCGTGAAAACCACATAGACACACAAGACGCTTAGAATTGACATCCACTATTTCGTACGCAATGAAGCTTCCATCGTGTTTACCGCAAAACTTGGCGTTGCTGCACTGGTCGAAGACCAACATCCGTGTTAAATGCCGTGTGTCTCCTCAATCCATACACGATACCTCTCAAGTGCTCCCACAAATATCAGCTTGAGGAAATACTGTGACTAGAACCAAAGAAGACAGACAGATAAAAGGTTATATCTTGGATAATAGGGAGATTTGAGACCCGCAGAGCGACGGTTGACGAGTAAGGACCGGCCTAAACAAACTCCACGTCATGTTGTACCGATAGAAACAGCGTGCATGCTAAGCATCTATCCCTGCACATTAAGAAATAGCTAAGGCGCGCCATAGGCTTAGTCGCAGGTAAGAAGCAGCAGAATATCACGATTGAGAAAGCTCCGCAGTATCTACAGCTCGGCCACGAAGATTTGCTGAAGTAGAAAGAAGGACTTGAGTTCAGCTTCAAGCAGCTGACTGCTAATTACAGCCTACTCATCAGCGCCGACTTCAATCACTGGCCGTACCTTCAAGATTTATACCATACAGAAGAGAGGTTGATTGTTTGCGCCATCTCCATCAGAGCCATGGGGGTGTTCCATCCACTAGAGCTGTAGCGTATTTTGCAGTTCAGTATCACTTCGTCTTAGGTGTCTAACCTGACTGATTACATCCAAACATACTTCGATAACATGATAAGATTGGACTATGTGGTCATCCCCGTCTGCATGCAGGTCATGGATTCCTAATCGGATTCGACTGGAAATTGCAGGCACTTCCACATTAAGTCCGTAGCCTGTTCCGATTCTCCTTGTCCAAGTTTTCTGGTCAGCCGAAAAGATGCTGGGCGATGTTTTCGGCATTTGTGTACTACGAAACAGGTCAGGAAAGAACCTTAACATAACTACGCGGCAAAGGTCAACACACCGAGATCTGCTTCTTCTCGCCTTCATACTGCTGAGCGGTCAGTATTTCTGGCCCCCCTTGATTATCACTCATAGTGATGCACTCAAGTTCACGGAATTTGGCCTTTAGCTCTTTCAAGACCTTGGATGCAGACCTGGCTGGGAAATTAAGATAATGCATACAATCATCTAGCCTCTTAGGGCTAAGTTTGGTTTCTTCTTCGGAGTCGTAAGGCTGCATGCACATGGCGACGAAAAAGCGGGCCATGTCTAGAATCCCGGAGTGACTAGAGCACCGCATGAAAATTGATCAAGCAAGTCAGAGAATCAAGAATGGGAGCCCTTACTAGCTTCGGTATCGAGTATCAGATGATTTCCCGGTTGAACTTTTGCCAACACTAGCGAACGTTGCTCAGGCTTCATGTGGCCCTGTTGCAGCGTTGTGTCACGATATTCAAACCAACAATATCTGAGATCATGCGAGGTCCAGATTTAATCATTGTCGGCGAATGGTACGGCCATTGAACTAGAGGATACTGTCGTACTATAAACTTCATCTAGTTCCAAAAGACAGGGCAACTGCTTGATCAATTGCATCCTGTGTCAATCCAGTTCCAGGCTAAATACTTCGTCTGCAGTGCAAATGAGATAGAGTCGTCGTTTTTCAAGTAGCGTATGTGTACTTGAAACTACAACAACTCAGTCCGAAGAATTATGACCTCTTCAGCATAGAATGCTTCGGGAACTAACATGGTGAAGATTCAAGCTGCCCAGCGTTGATTAAGGTGCGTGGTGGTAAACAAGGAAAACAGGGAAGATGTGGCGAGTTAGGTAGGTGGGGCGAACCTACGAGTCATTCCTCAGCCGAGCCTACAAGGGGGAGGCCTGAACGGACTAGAATACGAGGTGCCCTACAGAAGTATAGCATCACATTAAATCTTCTACAAAACTAGTTAAATTGCATATAAATTTTAGCTTTTTTAGAATAGCCTAATGTCTAAAGATGCTATTTTGTTTACTATAGCTTCTAAGACTCCCTAACATTAACTCTTACACACTAAACGCGCCTAGATACATGCTCTTAGATATAACACAGGCTAGAATCTTAAAACTATCTCTTAGAGCCTTAGAGTACTAGTCTTAATAGTTAGTCTTTGTATTAACTAACCTGTTATGCCTACAAAACTATATCAGGAAAAAATTTTGCCATTGCGATTTTTAAAAAACACTAAAGTCTCATTGTATGTGTACTATTACTAGTAGGTTGTAGCAGGCGTAGTACGTTGAGCATATGTGTAGAATGTCGTGGTACGTTGAGAAAACGGCCCCAACGTCCATCCAACGTTGAGAAAACGGCCCCAACGTTCATCCAACGTTGAGAAAACGGCCCCAACGCCTGCTACGTGTATTAGGTT
>SATU01000443.1:0-25240 GCA_004335285.1 Ascochyta fabae | reverse complement strand
TTTAGGCTGCTAAACTTACGCCTAGCCTAATATACCTAATCTTAGATCTAGTTATTATATTCTTCTATAATTAAGTTGTAGAATCCTAACAAGGGTTAAGGAAATAGGCTGTAAATAGATTAGGAATAGACTTATAGCAGATTACAATTAGGCTCTAGTTAGTAAGGCAGCTAGCTAGGGTTTTAACTACCTCTATGCTATATGTGTTAAGAATGTAGTTTTTAAGCGCGTTATGATTTCTAATAAAAATCTAGTATATATTAGTAAAATACATTCTTAATAGAGTATAAATAGATTTTACTTACTAAGCATAGGTAGCCCTCCTCTTCCTCCTAGCAGCAGCGTTGCTTACTATAGTAGAGGACAACCTAGCTATAAATAATCTTAAACGCTAGGATGCCTAGCAGCATAGTAGAACAGTTAAGATAGGCACAATAGGCAATCTAAAATAGATTAGGATTAGACTAAAAATGGATTTTAGTTAGTAGCTTACATAGTTAGCTAGAGTAGAGGCGCTGTTAGGCGTATAAGGAGTGTTAGAGGTAGCTATAGTAAGCAGCTAAGTAGGTTAGTTTTATGTTAAAATAGATTAGTAATAGAGTAGGAATAGATTTTAGTTTATTATTATGTTTATTTTTATTTGCTTAAGTTTAGCAACCCTGCGTTTAGGGCCTAGCGCGCCTTGGCGCGGGGACTCTGCTATGTGTAGCTTAGCTTCAAACCTAGGTTTGCCGACACTAAGTCCATGGCCGGCCGACCTGCCGCCTGGTTAGTATAAGGACAACGTTGCATAGATGCTTCTAGAGACAAGAGGCACTGTATTGTATACACAAATAAGGGGGATTCGGTTTAATATAGTCAATAGGGCCATTTCGGAACACTAAGGTTGTGCCAGACCCACCTACACTACTTATGCCAACTACCAACGTATACAGCGCACTCGGTGTTGTAAGAAATGTCCATGAGAAGTTCGGGAACGGTCTTTTCGCCATGCGTCGCAGTGACAGTACTAGTAGAGGCATCGCGAGCATACCGGTGCATGCTTGTTTGACCAATCAGCCTCGACTATTGTAGCTGCGACTAGAAACGTTGCGCGTCGACGATTACAAAATGTTCTGTACACAGCAACTTGAAGATAAGCGCCCAAATAGTCCGGGCAAGGAGGATCCTTATAAACACTAACATCAGCTTTCCTGGGGCTCCCGTGAGCTCGTCCATTTCAGTACTGCCGCCTTGAGTTCGCGTCCACGCACAGGTCTGCCGATGCAGTCATTCATCCCAACTTCCCAGCATCTATCTCTATCGCTTTGTAATGCGCTTGCTGTTAGCGCGACGATAGGCAGCGCGCGCGTCTGCTCATCAAACATCTCAGCATCGTTGCGTATCCTGTGTGTCGCTTCGTAGCCATCAACAACTGGCATCATGCAGTCCATGAACACCATGGCTGGACGAGGATTTCCAGAGGTTCTGCAGAGGTAGTCCAGTGCTTCTTGGCAGTCGCAAGCTAGTGCTACATCATGGCCAAATTTCTTCACGAAGAGGGAATTGATCTTGCGGTTGATAGGGTTATCTTCGACGATGAGGATTAGATGTCTGGGGTTTGTGGCTTCTGAAACTTCAGTCTGAGGGTGCTGTGCTTGCGGTGATACTTTTGTCCTATGCTGGGTTATGGTGGGGGCCTCCTGGGAATCTCCAGTCTTCAGTCGGTGCGTTAGCTGCACTGATGGTCGTCGAGCCTTTCTGGTGGGCCTATGAAGATTAAACGATATGCCGCATGTTACTGTGGTGCCCTCGCCCAGAGTGGACTTCAACGAAATCTGGCCACCCATCAACCCGACAAGCTCCCTACAGATCGTGAGACCCAAACCTGTGCCCCCATAGATCCTGGCCGTGGAAGCATCGGCTTGACTAAAAGGCTTGAACAGTTTATCGATGGCCTCCTTACTGATGCCGATGCCGGTGTCATGAACAACAAATTGTGCATTTACAGCTTCTCTGTCTCTGCTGGGAACGCCACTGACACTGAGACTGACGCGTCCGCTTTGGGTGAACTTGAGGCTATTGCTGAGCAGATTTGTCAAGATTTGGCGCACGCGGCTTGGATCTCCAAGCAACAAATCCTCTGTTCCAATGTCGCATTTCCACTTCAATTCCAGCTTCTTTTCGTCTGCCTGGAACTGCAATGGGACCAGTGTATCGCGAATCACTTGATTCAACGAGAAGGGAATGGATTCGATCCTCATCTTGCCAGAGTCTAGTTTGCTCAAATCCAGAATGTCGTTGACCAGGTGCAGTAAGAACTGCGCAGTTTCATGGATGTCGTTGGATAGTTCTTTTTGTTCTTGATTGAGCTTGCAACTCAGAAGGTGTTCGCTGAGTCCAATTATGCCGGATATTGGAGTCCGGATTTCGTGTGACATCTTCAATGATGGGTCAGCTTCATTGTCAGGCGCGCCATGCAAACATACTCACATTGGCCAGGAATCGGCTTTTGAGATCATTTGCCTCGTTTGCGGCTTTCTCATTCGCAGTCAGCTTTTTGTTTTCTAATATCAATATTTCCTGTTTCTTCTCGTCTGTGATCTCGAAAGTCAACGCTAGAGCAGCCCGCACAGCGGGTCTCTCGCTACCGTCAACACCGAATGGTGCTCTTTCCGCAACAAACATGGTGCGAAAGTAGCGCTGGCCTTCTCTGTGTTCTACAGTCGGAACAGAGCCCGGTCCATGCAGTATTGCTCTGACTGCTAATCCCAGCTTCCTTTTCTCATCATCATCCGAGCCTGTGGTCATTAAATCCATGCGCTGAGATTGTTCTTGCAGCGTGCTTTCGGGGCACTCAACCATATCGGGCGGGCTCCAGGGTAAACCACCTTCTCGAAGATAAACATGATCAGACTTGTCGACACCCCAAAGCGTAAGGCCAGAGTTCGAGAAAAGCGTAAGAATCGCTTGTCGCCTTCGTTCAGCTTCCTGGCGAGCCGTGACCCATTCATCAATGTCCATCATAGACGTATACCATCGCAATACCATCCCCGTTGCATCACTGTATGGCTGTGCTCGAATCAAGAACCAATAGTATTTACCGTCTGATGCGCTCCGGAAGCGTGCTTCTGTTGACCACTGCGGTAGTTCGTTGCTCAGAACATCCATCCACGAGCTCTGCGTCCTCTGGACGTCGTCAGGATGCATTGCCGTTATCCAGGCCGCACCAAGACTATCTGCTTTAGTGAGCCCCGAAAAACTGTACCAGGACTTGGAAAAGTGCGTGACTAGGCCTTCTGTATTACATGTCGCCATGATGTACGGGATGAGCGACGCGGTGATCTCAGCAGCTTTGCTTGTTGACTGAAGCTCGGCAGCCAATCCAGATTCTGGGTACGCGCATGAAGAGCAACAGGAGGGCATGAGCCAGCTTTGTTCGGTGCACTGCGCATGCTTCATTGCAGGAGCTGGTTTGTTTTTCGGTCGATGAGGCATAGAAGGCCTATCCAAGATAACAAGGAACACTCCTTGACCTTGTCGATGCCAACGGACATTTGCTCTGGCTTTCAGTTGTGAATCTGATCTCATCGCAGACAAATCCGTGTCCCTGCCGCTTTGGGACTCTCCAACGAAATGTACATCGACCTCGACCAAGGACAGTTTTTCGGCTTCTTGGTCCCAAAACTCATCGCTATTCCAAGAACTATGGTTTCCAGGGATGATCGTCTGAGTATCGGCATGATTCCCGTGGCATTCATGAGCATGAGAGTTGCGATGGGCCGCAATGAGAATGTCATCCCACTTCCAGGTGATCGGCAGATCCTCAAGATCCAAATCAAAGCCAAGATCAGATATGTGCTTTCCAATCAAAGAATCCGAGATTGGGATGTTCTTGGTTGTTAATGGCAAAGATCTAATCAGCCGTAAGATTCCGTCATTGGTGGCGATAACGGTTCCCTGGGCATCCAGCACCAGCGTTGGCTTCAACTGATGTTCAAGAAGTGCTTGGAGCTCTTCATCATACTCGGACATCGTCGTTATACAGTGGAAGAATGTTAGGGACGTACGGGATCATCTGCAGTTCGGGAACAACCGAACCTGATTCTGTAGGCCATGACGTCAGCAGGGTCCGCGCATACCTGTGGGGAAATGCTCCCTTACGTGCTCCGATCATCATTACAATGTCGGACTCAAACTGTGAGAGACCATGCTAACATACGAATAGCATTATAACACTGTTTTTTAGGTGTTTTTTTGGGACTGCAAGCTACTCTGGCCTTCAAGCCAAAGTTTCTTGTCACTAAAAAGGTTCTTAGTCCCCGCTGTTGGGGTTAGGAGGACATTCGTGTCGAGCAGACATCTTGACATCACCTTCGGCTGGAACCCACAGAGAGCTCGTTCAAAGTATTCATGGGTCTCAAAATACGATAGAGAATACAATCGCTCGATCATAGAATGAGAAGTGTTCCATACGAATCAGTTTATTCGCTTGCGGATGTCTTACGTCGGGGCTCTCTTTGCTAAGCCGTGGAATCCTGATTGAGGATTGGCATTCGAACTCTGTCGGGACTTGCATGATGTCCGAGTGCAGAATTGGATTCTGACAAATGATCAAGCACTGGCTTTCTATTAGACAGATGCCAACAGATGAGCGGAAAGGTTTTTATATCAGTTCTTCTGTGAACTGTACCAGGCCACACGATGCCTGTGGGCTCTGCTTAGCAAGCTGACTAGATATGTGTATACCCAGCGATCTAATTGGTCGTGTTCAAGCCGTACTGCATTGAGTTTCCGCCAGTGAGACCGGGCCGCAAGCGCCCATTCGCTGGCATAGTGCTCAATTGACCCTATGCTGATCGTACACAATGGCGGAAATTATTCGGCTACAATACAACCAGGAAATTGGTCTATGATAGGCCCAGAGTGACGATAGTCAAGAATGCTTGCGCGAGTTGGGAAGGTCGCCAGACATGCTGTCTAAGCTTCATGCGAAAGTGACCCGAAAATGTAGTTGCCAGTTACCAAGGGTGAGCTTTCGCTACATTCGTCTGCTCTCAATTCTTTTTCACTTTGTTACTGTTATCATTTTCACCTTCGTGAGTTCCACAGCAGAACGTTAACAGCCGCAACATGCGCGGAAACAAGGAGAAACATGGGGCGAACCTCGACATTTCAGGAAGAGGATCCGCTCTGCATGAGATACCCGAACAAACACAAGAACATCACCCTTACAATTAGGGGTGTTGAACAAGTAGATTTGAGACATGCCTCCATCTGGTCTAAATCAACTCAAAGCTCTCAGTGAATCTACATTACAGCGGTACGTCAATCCAGTATCAGTGATCAATTTCGGTGTCATGATCATCGCCTCACGAAAATCTTTTGCCGCCACCTTCCACTTTACGCTGAAAAATGGTGACCCAGCGTCCAGCTTCTGTGGCTCTATTCTGGTGGGTCTAATAGCTTGCACAGTCAAAATCACACTGGTACAGCTAGCTTCGATGTGACAAGATTGTTTGAACCTATACGAAGGTGAAATTTACGTCATGCAAGAGGCATTGATGTCAGCAACTCCCTCTATGTTGATCGGGTTATGAAGACTTAGCCCTAGATAACGAACTACTAAACCAAACTATCTAAAGCGTCAAGCGCCTTTTCCATGATGTAACTTTCGTACCCCGGTTTCTTCGACGCATACAATGGATCGCTTGCGATTTGCTGAACAGCAGCCGCTTCTGTAGCGATCCGTCTCTCAGTACCAGTCTGACCCCACAGACGTCGGAATGCTTCATGGGCCTTATCCTCGTCAGTTCTCAGAGCTTCCAATCTTGCGTTTGCTTCAGCAAACAAAGACCTGCAATGCTCTGGTGGAACTATGTGTTTCCTGTGCTGGCTGTAGCTTATCACATGCGTTGTGAATTCTCCGGGGAGATTGAACCACATCGAGCAGCTTGGTGCTGGACATCGAAATGGCGAGAGCTGTCCGCAGAAGTGCTGCCTCTCTACGGCTGCTATGAGCATGACCATGATCGTGTGCCCAAGCTGATGGTACTGAAGCCTTTTATGAATCATATACTCGTACGCCCCAAGGGGCCCACGAAAGGTTTTAACTGGCAATATAACCCGCGGTTTGGGATCATCGATTTGTTCCTCCCATTCGGTGGTGACGTTCGATGTCATAGCGTCTGAGCTTTGGTGCCATATACTTCTTTCTGCTTGACCGTCGCGGCGCCCCAATGTCTTTATTAGAGAAAACGAAACTTCCGTGTTATAGAAACACCTGCGAGCCAATTTTTTAAAGACTTCGGGCGGCAGGTTACTGGGTGGACGTAAAAAGTGGTTACATTGAACCATGACCCGAACGACTCGAGGAAAGGTTGCGTGCAGCCTCTGCCAGAAGTCGTCGAAGCACTGTTCTAGTCGTTCTACCGCTCTGTCTTCCTCTTCGAACTCATATTGAAATTCTTCGACAGTATCGCCCGTGATGTGATATTTCCATAGCCAGTAATCTGCGTTCATGACCCTAAATTGAACTTGCAGTTGCTCGACCATCGGCAGAAATTCCATGTCGTGTTGTGCATCGCCAGGAAAACAGCCTCGTGATATCCAGTCTGCGTCGACGCAGTACCAGGTATTTGAACTGGAGAAGAATAATTTTTTTGCCTCAGGCCGCAGGTATGATGACGTATGCATAAGGTGGAAGAGCGTCTGATTGTCGCAGAAGCTAATGATCCGAAGCTGCAATTCTGCTGGTAATCCCAAAAATCTAGGAAAGCTGCAACTCGATGATTCTGTTGCTATCGCAGGAAGGACAAAGTGCGAGAAGGGAATCTGCAGCTCCCCTTCGCTTGTGCTGCGCAAATTCATGTCAAGCGGCCTTTCCCATAAACGCTTAGGAATTGCTCGATACATGATGAAGTTGAAAGTGTGCACCCTGTTGAAGATCAGAGTCGAGAGAGATCTCGCTCTTACGGAGTGTAATTGGTGCACAACACCCCAAGGACCGAAGCAAGGCTGTGTCGAACCGGATATTGTAAGGGCTATTCAATCAATATAATGCGACACTAGCGAGAGGTACCTCAGATGATACAATAGCGGCGACGTTGTAGTAGTCTCGGTACTCCGCCTCTGGTGTTTGTTGTTGTCGGCATGGTACCGACCGGTAAGCGGGCCCCGAAACAGAGGAGAGTTTTGATTGGCTCACAGTCCGCACTTCGGACATACTGTCCAACTTTATGTGGATCGTTGTGCAGCAAGTTCTATTTGACAGCTCATGGCCTTCAATTGAGCTTGTATTCTGCTAGCGGTCCGGAACGGTCTTACTGTCAGACACCAGCCACTGCGTTAGTTCTAGGCGTCTCGTAGCTTTGGACGCTACGTCCTTGTTCATGACTAACGACATAGATCCTGAATGCGCATGCATACACTGCCATTCTAGGTTTTCATCTCAAATCCCCGTATTCAACCTTTTGAGAGCTTGCTGCGGCGTATGGTGAGCTACGTACCACCAATCATGTGATGTAGCTCTTCCGCTATATATGAGTATCAAACCAGCACTTGCCGTGGACCTTTTGCTTCCAAAGTTCAATGGCGAGGATGCTAAGTAATTGCTGTGCTGTAACAGTCCGAATGCCGTCCGATAGGTGTAAGCTGCACTGATCTTGTCCGTCAATCAAGATTCGACATTGCGTCCGCAATGTGTACCCTGTATCGAGCCACAAGAACGAGTGTATATAGGGCATCTAATACGCTTGTTGATACAGCACAAGTCACTATTACCGCTGGGCAGTTTATCTCATCTCATTCGTCTCGGCTTTCAACCCATCGTATTACCTTCTAAAGCTCTTCATTACAGGCACTCTTTTGTCCAACATAAAACCACCCAGCATGCGAGCAAACGGCCTACTTGTCATCGGAGCTTTGCTCAACTTCGCACACGCAAATTTAGTCATCTGCCAGACAAACAAGCTATCGGCTGAACCTGGCCTTTCTGGATCTGAAGTAGCCAGCGGTCTCGGTGGCCAACCAGCACTAGCTGCTATTGGGCATCTCTGCAGCAATATCAAAACAGAGAATTTTGTCGCACACCAACTCGAGTTGACCCTCTTCACAGTCACTCGTACTGGCGCAGCGTTCAGCGCCCGCGATTGCGAAGGACAGTTCAACGCCATCATTGAAAAATGTATTGTAGACCAAAATTCAAGAGGAGGTACTATCATCACGAATGGACTATTATATGAGGTACACAATGGAATCCTACCAGTCCCTAGTGGTGCTGCAGGCTCGATGTCGAGGAGAACCATAGCGAAGGCGGCCAAGAATCCAACGAAACCCAAGACGCCCACCGTCAAGAAACCTGCACCAAAGGATCCTGTACCGAAGAAACCAGCTCCCGAAAGGTTACCTTCTAAGCAACCAACCCCAAAATCATGCCCGATGAAGAAACCCGGGGCAAAGAAGCATGCTCAAGCCCCTGCCAAAAAGACCACCAGAGACTTTTTTCTAAGACTCGTTCGCAAGCTCATCCCAAGAGCCAGCCCCACGCCATCTCAGCTCTCGGAAGCGGAAGAAGCAGCATATCGCTGTGAAGATGAACCTATGGCAGCCCCCGCAGGCTGGGGCGAGACCTTTTTCGGCTTTTATAAGGAAAACCCCAACAGACGCATCTCAAAGGCTACCGTGAGGAATATGGCCAAGCAAAAGTATCAAGAGGTAATGACTCTGACCAACGATGTGACCATCGTTGCTGCTCTTTACATTCCTGGAGATGGAATCTATTTCGGAACGATTGCACATGGTGCGGGCGAGGCCAAGTTCGCAAGCACGGCTACAAGCAAGGCTCCTAAATTATGGTCCAAGATGGGAAACCGTAAACCAGTCAAGGAAACGAAGAAGGGAGAAACCCCACCCAGCTTGTATCATGCAGAGGATGTAGCCATGTACAACTACGAAAGCAAGAACCTTCGCGTCACTGCTTCACAGAGGTACCCCTTTGGTTCTTTCATTGCTGCATATGGTCGGAAACGAAATCTCAAGAACGGAGCTCTTACAGCCCCAGGGCTCGTGGACCCGTGCAGTGACGACGACGCAAGAGTTACACCAACTTGCATGTCGACGCTTAACAGTCTTACCGTTGCATTCCAGTAATTATACTGTCTGAGTAGCAGAATACGCTCAAATAGAGAATAGCTTGAATAGATAAGTAAGATCTGTGAAAAAAGTATTAGACACATTCAAAGTAATATAAAGAACTAGTACAAACGATACGCGTTATTACACTAACTACAATATCATAAACTCCGAGGCAAAAACTTGCTCTGAATTGCTGATGACCCAAGCTAGTAGTAAATGAGGTGTTGCCAGCGAGACTGCGGTTAACTCTGTCCACCCTATCTCCCATCAAGCTGGAATAGTTCAAAACTCTGCTATCCCAAGAGGTCTCCAACCATTGTTGCGGGTTGCTTTTGTTATATCTTGGAAAATACTCAAGACTCGGTAAACGTAAATCCCCCCAAGGATCCATGGCCGCTTGGAGGCTTGCAGCAGAGTCACCTCCGAGCATTCTGACGGTCTTTCTGGTAGTCTCATTTTTAAAATCCACGTTTTGCAAGCTTGAAGTGAGATCACGCAGTGTCGATGCATATAACGCGCGTATTGTCGCTATCGACCGTCCACTTGCACAACAGAACGAGGTAAGTTGAAGTTGCGTATTCAAGCTTGCGTTGTAGTAGGTCATCAGCATCTGGGATGTGCCGGTCGCTTGTCTTAGATGTTTGCCACGAACAGATGCCTGCGAGCCGAGAAGGTAGAAAGCCCAAAGAAGGAGCAGTGCGACCGATGACGTTCTGAATATAGACCACCGAAAAATGGTAATCACAGAGCTGGCCATCTAAGGTATTCCAGATCAGCAGGCAAATAATATAGTCCAGTGCACAGAACATACAGTGAGTGATCCACCGAGCTGTTCTAATGCCTGATACGAATGTAAGTTCATAGAAGTGCTCGAGCTTAGCACATACTCACCAAGAGTCCAACGCCTTTTTCTACTCTGCAATCAGCCCATGCTCTTAAAGCATTGCCCAAGATACCAGAAAACACAATTGGCCATATTGACGGGGCAATTTTTGTCGCCTGAACAATCAGCTTAGACCAGGTACTTCCAGACTTATCTTTCGAAGCTGCGATACATTCCCCAAGAAATAAATTGTTGTCAATCCTGTCTCACTAGTCGAGAGTGGTCTGTTACTCATGAAACACACTGATAAGAAGACACCGAAAAATTCCCAGGGTGATGTGTAAAGTGGATAGCCCTTCCAGGGCAGTGTCGTGACAGGTTTGTTGTCCTCGAGATCAGACGGTTCGCTGTTCATGCTCAAGGGGCGTCTTCCACCACTTGAATTGTTTTCTCCCCCTGTCTGGTCGTATAATGCTTCATTAGAAGCGTTTGACTGGTGAAATACCGCTATTCCACAGGCTTGTTCATCTCCGCTTGCAGATCTCTGTCTATTGGACTGACCAGCATGGCGTGGACTGGGCCCGCTTCTTGGAAGATTCTGTCGCTAACTCTTCATACAGTCTTCGCATTGACTGATAGGCTCAGTTATTACTGGCGAATATCATTTTCCTGCGTGCCGCCATAGATGCCCCCCGAATTGGTTGGCACGTTCAGGACGAGCAAAGGTATCCGCATGGGTGACAGATAGATGTCCAGATTCAACATTCTGATTGGAGCCCATGATGGTGTCAGCTAGCTTGATAGCCGATATATGGTCGATAGAGCAACACTTGTCTGCAGGGTATGATGAGTATAGACTCTGAATAGAGGGCGGGTTCGGGAAGGCTGAGACGCGGCCTTCCTGTAAGTGCCACACCACCGCTCAGATTAGCATCTGTTGCGTTTTTCGAACATACCTTTCATTGGTCCAACTACTTCTGTGCCACCAGTGACAGCCAGAGCCTACTCTCTCGGCACACGGTTGAACTTAGGCACAAATAACGTTGTAATGCTCTATTTATACCCGTCCACCGACAGAATACTCTGCATTACTGCAAACTGACTTCAAACAATATACAAGCATTGGCTCGTAAATGCCACGTAGTCGAAAGCCACGTTACAAGCCTAGAGTGCAGAAATGCTGGCTGCCTTAGTATTAGACTTCGTCGATGCAAATTATCGTGTCGAATTTATCCAATGTATTTTATGAGAGGATTCCAACGTTACAGAGCTCAATGGAAAGAACGACACGAGATTCTAGCGGTCGTAGCAGACTTCTGAGGTTCGCCAGGCTCACGTGCGGCATCAGAACTCGAAGTGCCACAGCCCTAATAAGTCAACCATAGACATGAGACCTAGAGTATGCAGAATTCAGGACTTAAATGACTTTCGTGGACATCGTTGAAAGAAATGCAGATGTACGTGTTGCAGCCGTGATGCAGCTGTGACGTAACCGTCTGTCATCCAACGCCAACCCACCTTTCTCCATCTCGAACGTCATGAATAGTGAAATGATCTCAGCAGGCGAAACTTCTTTATAAAGTAACCCTAACTTCTCAAAAACTCAACCCACACATTACGAAATCATACAACCAAGATGCAGTCAGTATTAGGCAAAGTCATTGGCCCAAAGGAGGTCCATCCTGAGAACCTCGACGGTCGCGTCGCAGTCGTGACTGGTGGTGCGCTCGGCATCGGGTACGTTGTATGCAAGTCCCGGTCTCTTCCTGGCTGAGAAGTACACAGATATGAAGTTAGCCGCGCGTTAGCCCTTGCTGGCGTAAAGGTCATCATGGTAAACCGCAAGGAAGAGCAGGGAACCGATGCCATTGAGACAATCAAGAAGGAGAAGTCAGACGCTCAAGTCGAGTGGAAGCACTGCGACATGGGCAACCTGAAAGAAGTCAAGAGCGTCTTCACCGAGATCCGTAACTCACTGGACCGCCTTGATTTCCTGGTGCTCTCAGCAGGCATCAACACGAACCAGTACGGCACAGACGCAGACGGCATCGACCGTCATTTCGGTGTCAACTGGCTTGGCCACTTCTATGTCTGCAATCAGCTTTGGCCATTACTCCGCGAGACGGGCAAGTCAGGCGAGAAGCCAGCACCCAGGGTGGTATTCGAGGCGAGTGAGATGCACCGCGGTGCGCCTCCCAACGTGCACTTTGCCAGTCTGGAGGAGCTCAACAACCCTGACATTGGTCCCACGCAACTTTACGGACGCACCAAGCTGGCTATGATTCTGGGTGCTAAGTATGGGCTGAGGGATCATGTTATCAAACCCAACAGTGATAACATCTATGCACTTAGTGTGCATCCGGGCGCCGTAAGTCGGAAAATCTCGATAACAGTAGGCATGTAATGCTGACGAATACACTAGGTCAACACAGCAATGCAGCAGCAATGGAAGGACGCCTACCCAGGCATCACAGGTGTGCTCCTCACCAACGCCATGCTTGCCGTCGGGCGATCTCCAGAACAAGGCTCGTACAGCGCGCTGTGGGCGTTGACAGATCCTTCGATCGAGGAGAAGGACCTCAACGGGCACTACTTCGTAGACCCAGGGCAGCCAGGAAAGGAGACAGCGCAGGCCAGCGACCCAGCATTGGGCGCCGCGCTGTGGGATCTGAGTACGCGTCTAGTAAAGGAGAAGGTCGGTGAGGACGCACTGCTAGACTGGAGTGCGGAGGGAAAGAAGAACTAAGGGCGCTGTGCGTACGTTTAGATGAGATACCTCTAATGACCAAATCACGAACGATCCGCCTTCACTTTCCCACATCATCCTGGCTGTGGAAAGCCCGCGCAACCGCAAGACTGACGACCGGATAGCTCATTATGCGATCGTGCAACCCATGCTTCACGATCTGCTCCCGAACAATACCGCCCTCACCGCGCCAACCCATCTCCCATCCTCCCGCACCAAGCGGAACTCTTTCTTTGACCTTCCTCCTCTCCAGCTCGTCAAACGTCACGGACGATCCAGCTTCAAGTGTTGCATTGACGGCATGCCAGAATAAGACATCCGAGTGCAGCGTGGGGATATCATAGTCGTCCTCAGCATGGATAAGGGTGATGTCGTACTTGCATTTGCGGTCTTCAACCTTGGTCGAATCCAGATGGCTGATGAGCGCCGCCAGCTTTTCATGCGACGGCCACTTGCTGATGATAAAGTGATTCAGCAGCGCAAGCAGCTTAGGAAAGAGTGCTATCGGCGACAACAACGGAATCGTACCAGCGACTTTGTACGTCTTGGTCAACGACGCCACGTCCGCGAACGGCGCGACTAGCACCGTGCCAGCGAAGAGCACAGGGGGCGACTGCGTGGCTAGATGGTGCGTGAGAGATAGCGCTACAGCTGTCCCGATCGACTGCGCAAATACGACTATCCTCTCTGGAGGGATGCCTGCCGTCTGGGTTGCAAAGTTGACAAGCGTGAGTGCATCTGTGAGAAGGCCATCTTCTGACGGCCACCCTGTACTGCTACCGAAACCGCGATAGTCTACAACGAGAACGTGGACGTTGGTGGATGCTGCAGACAGCGCGCGGTAGCTCTGTGGTCTCCATCCTGAACCCAGCGTTCCCGCCGCGCCGTGTAGATACACGACCAGCCGCGCCGTAGGATCGTCTTGCAACAACTTGAAGGACAACCGTTGCTCGATATCTTCGCACAACCCTGTAGGTTCATCGCGAAGCTCATCTTGGTGCTGCCGATACGTCTCTAATGGCAAGACATGCCACGCATGCAGGGTTTCGCCATCGGGCGTCTTCAGGTGAAAAGGCGTAACTTGATTGCGTAAGAACCCCCATTGTTCGGGTACATTAACGTCTTGGAACCATGTGAGTGTTACACGATGCAGGTAGATGACATGATCCTGCAGCGTTGGAATCGTGAGAAGCGAGATGAAGGCTGCGTATATGCCAACGATGCCGGCCAAGGTACCAAGAAGCGGTTTCAGCACGGCGGTCGCAGATGACATGGTATCTGAGATGAACAATTTGTGGCGACGACGTGACTGAGGAAGCTACTAAGGATGAGAGCTGTTGATATCCATCTTTCCTGCATGTGAAGGTGGGATGCACGCGATGGATCGCGTTTCAAACCAATGGCCGGCGCTTGGCGAGCCAATCAATCAGCCTTTCCCCTGAGGCCCGTGCCATAGCGCTCCCGTGTCACATATTCCATCCCACCTCTTTCGCTTCGGCCCGCTGTCTGTTCTCGAGGCAATGACTAGGTATCCTACGTTTGCACTGCGAGGTCATTGAGAATCGATGACCAAAGAGTGGGTCAGTACAGGATATCCAAGCCCTTCCGAGCCGAACATGTTTTGGCCTTCACGTATGTATTCCAGCGTGTATACTTTATGGTCGAGTCCCGATGGTGTACTGTATGTTGCTCCTGAAACGATGTGGCTTGTTGAGATATGCATGCGCATCCTGGCGCTTGTTGGTGGTGTCGAGAACCTGCGTCAAGGTAGAAGAGTGTAAGTAGGCGTCTTTTCCGCCATTCTATCTCATCGGTACGTACATCTTATCTCGGGGACGAGTCTGGTACTTTTCCTCCGCGTGCTGTCATCATGATGAACGCCCCGCATGCACCCTTATTTTCTTGTTTCGTCTTTTGCGTGCTCCTCAGCAGGTCTCTTGCGTTGGCTGGTCCCATCAATGCCTGCAGTTTCCAGTCGGACGAGCTGGCACGAAATGCATCATCAGCACGAGTGACAGCCTGGGTCGAGCAGCCCAACTACCGAGGCACATTCGACATTCTCTGGGTTTGTCTTGTAACCATCTGCATCAGCACATATACCATGTTATGTCTGAATGTCCCTGCACCAAAAGATACCTATCTTCAGCTGGTGGGTCGTCGGACCTTGTGGATGATCTTGGGCATTATGGGCCCTGAGTTCGTTCTTATCTACGCTGCTGGTCAGTGGAGTAGAGCGAAGTGGTCAGTCAAAGCGTTCAAAGAGTCCGGATACCACAAGTGGCATATGAGGCAGGCTTTCTTTGCCGACATGGGTGGCTTCGTCTTCCACGCGAAAGACAGCGATCCATTCCCACTCAACGCGACCCAACTACACTGGCTAGTTCTGCATCATTACGTCGACTTCCCAAGCGTGACAAAGCGGGAGATCTGGGACAAGTCAAAGCAAGACACCTTCACAAAAGTAATCACCGCTTTCCAAGTCAGCTACCTCATCATCCAATGCGCCGCACGAGCCGCTCAGAGACTCACCATCACCACGCTCGAGCTGAACGCCCTCGCCATCGTCGTCTGTTCACTGATGACATCGTACGCCTGGCTCCATAAGCCCGCCGACGTCCACAGTCCCGTGCACATCTACTCCGCCAAGACCCTCGACGAGATCAAAGGCAACCAAGACTGGGACCTGACACCACTCGACTTCATTGATGAGAACGGACCAGGCTACTCCGTTAACATCCAGCCATTTATGAAAATGCCCGTCATTCCTGCTGAGCGCCCAATCCAACGAATACCAAACGATCGCTTCCCAACCAACCCATACGGCATCCAAGAATACCTACTCTGCCTCGCCACGCTCCTCTTCAGCGGGATACACGTAGCGGGATGGAACTTCGACTTCCCCACCACAACCGAACGTACACTGTGGCGCATCTCATCACTCCTTTTATTCGGCATCACAGCCGCATTCTGGCTCTTCGAAACAATCGCATCATGGACGCGACTCGGGCGCTGGCAAACCATATGGCTGTACCTCTTCAACCGGGGCGAACTGGAGAAGCATCGAGCCCGGCTGAGCAGGAAGGGGACGTTGACTGTTGCGCGGAAGATGACGGAGATACCCGTTCCTTGGGAGTTTGCGACGATCACGCCGCTGGCGATTGTGTACGGTGTTGCAAGGCTGTATTTGATTGGCGAGGCTGTTGCCGAGTTGAGGAATGTTAGTGCGTCGGCTTATGTGAATGTTGAGTGGACGGATTTCATTCCTCATGTGTGAGTTTAGGGTCTCACTGTGATGAATTTCTGTGCTTCCCATGCCGAGTCTAAATGGCAGACTGGTAGTGCAAGAAAGCGCTACCGCATATTTGCATGTGACGCCATTGATCGAGTGAGACAACAAACTTCCTGTGACGACGGACTCAATCGTGCAACATTTAAGATCATAGTAGCCAGCTTTTCAAAACTCGAAACAGAGGCAGTAGCTACTTGCCTCGCGACATTTTCGCATCATCAAATTGACGTGGGATTCTTGGTCCTCGCACTCTTTTCTAAGATAGCAGGCTTCAGATGTGGTGGCAGCAGGGCAATTTATTCGTTTCCGAGGGTCTTTTTTGCGTGACTTATGCTCTCACAGCCCCTCTTCTTGATTAGAAGATGTGGACCTTGGCTTATAACGGCAGGAAATCGGGAAGGGTGAGATGCGAAAAAAATGCAACAGCGTTACTACAACAGGGCATCATGGTGTACATTCAAAGAACCGGCTCTCAAAAGACAATGGGATAGAAGAAATGCAGATTTGCAGTACTTGAAGTTTCCCCATCAAGACTCCGTGGAGCTCGACGAGAAATTTCCCTCCACTGCGCCACGAGTCGCAAGAGAAGAATGATATAAAACTCCAGGTAGCCCCAGCCCCTTCTCACTCTCCCGCTTTCTCACCAAATTCAAAAATTCATCACGGCTTAACACAAGCAACCATCAACCTCTCATAATCCCCCCTCGTCTCGCCCTCAATCCGCTTTACCAAATCCTTTCCAAACTTCTTCCTATACTCATTACTGACAGCATTCATAAAGTTGCGATCCCAATGCGCTCTGACCACGCGCTGAACAAGCAGGACGTCCTTAGTGCCCATACCGGCCATGCTCTCTTCCAAGCGGACGGCCTCAGCAAGCGGACGGTTCTGCGCACGCGACAGGAGAAGGAGTAGCGCGTTCTCCATGTGGCCTGAGAAAGCGGATTTCAAGACGCCGGCGAGGTCTTTGTGAAAGCGCTGCTGGTACGATTGTGCGATTGCGCGTAGCTGGGCGTCGTTCTTGGAGGTGAGGATTTGGCATACTTGGGCGGCGTTCTTGCTGACCATGTTGCCGATACCGGTTTGTAGGTCGGTGACAGCTTGTTCGATCTCTTGTGGGATGACTGGGTGCGAGTCCTCGGCGCGTCGGGCAGCGGAGATCATCATATACATCTGCTCGGTTCCAGCGCTTAGGTCCCCACGGAGGTCGGTTTCAAGACTCTTCTTGAAGAGGACCTGGTATTGCTGCTTGATGGCGTTTATGTCGGCATTGCTTCGGTTGATGAGGATGTCATCCAGGATGGCTTCTTTGGTACCCATGCCCTTCATCGCGTTGAAAAGGTTGTGACAGTCAGAAACCAATGGACCGCGAGCAATCTCTACGAGACCTTCTTTGAAATAGCTGCTAGTCTCTTTCTCAAGGTCGTTGACCATGTTTCTCATCAGTCTCTGGTCGTACTGTGTGCGGATGGTGTTGATCTGGATGGGATCCTTCTTCGACAAAATCGCGATCAATGCCTTCTCGTCTGTCCCGAAGCCCTTCATGGCCTTGCGGATAGCCTCAACATCCCGAGATACATCGATGTTGGCGGTCTGCTGAGGTCCGTATCCAAGAGATGGCTGGTTTGGAGGTCCATACTGTTGCTGTTGAGGTGGGGGTTGATATTGCCCCGGCGGCGGCGCGCCATACTGTTGTTGCTGTGGGGGCGCTCCATACTGTCCTTGTGGAGGTGGTGCTCCGTACTGCCCTTGAGGAGGCGGTGCGCCATATTGACCGGGGGGTGGTGCCCCATATTGGCCTGGAGGAGGAGCCCCATACTGACCTTGCGGAGGAGGTGGTTGACCCCACTGCTGCTGCTGAGGCGGGGGAGCACCGTACTGCCCTTGAGGTGGTGCGCCATACTGATTAGGTGGCGGCGCGCCGTACTGTCCAGGGGGTGGTTGACCCCATTGCTGCTGTGGTGGGGGAGCGCCGTACTGACCCTGCGGTGGATACTGTTGGTTTTGCATTGGTGGTTGTCCGTAGCCTTGTGGGGGACCTTGCTGATACTGTGGCTGCTGGCCGTAGGGTTCTGGCAAGTATTAATACAGGTCGAGTCTGACTGCCAAGTCACGGCACGGCCGATCTGTACACAGAAGCAGATGCACAGCCCGAGAGGAGAGTCGACTTACGGCCTTGATAGGGCGGCTGTCCGTAGCCACCCGGTGGTTGGTTGTATGCCATAGCTGTGCTGTAAGTGCTCTAGTTGGACTCGGTGGAGTATGTAAGCGCTACGGAGAGTTTGCTTCAGTGCGCAAATCCAGGATACACGCGTAAGAGCAATCAGAGAAGATGTGGCCTTTGAAGGGGCCTCGGGTAAGCGTAATATTTGGTGGAGGTTGGCAACCAGAGATGGTGAGGGCTGAGTCGAAATGTTTGCGCCTCCGCTGCTCAGCCCCGCGGTAGTGGGGTGAAGATATGACGACAGCCCGCTACAAAGCCACAAACAGCCAACGCTGCCCAGAAATTAGGTGGTGTTTTCGGCCGGGCTGTCCGGTTCTGCTCTCTGATTCGACGAATTTCATGGTTCGCAGGTCAGGCGCGCAGCACTAGCGAAAACCATCGCTGCCTAAAGTGATCGCAAGCACATGGCAGGCGCTAGCGCGTAAGGCTGTGCGCTTTCGGCGGGGCAGACGCGATCAGTCGATAGGTGAAGGCACACGCGCCACAATCACGGACGGAATGCCGCGTTGCAAGGTACAGTCTGTGGCAAGGTACAGTCTGTGGCAAGGGACGACCACAATGTTGCGATTAACCGTCAATGTGCTCTTCCCCAGCTACACAGAGCATCAAAAACAACATCCCATCTGTACACGTGCGCATGCCATGTTATTACTGCTGTAGCACTGTTACGAATGTAAGAGTATAAATAGGGTATCAAAACATCCAGACTCCAGGCGATCCAGCGCCAATATACTCGTCCGCTCTCGCAGTCATCCTTTTCCCAGCTCAGCCCAGCAAACGATCAACGACGCTCGCCATTAAGCTTCTTCCCTCCCTTCCTGACCAAACTCATCAGACTCCCTCCAAGCGTGGGCCTCCTCTCGAGATCTTTGTTCTTGTGGTACTTGCTGACCTCTTCCTTGTCCCAGTCTCCATATTCTTTGACTGGCACTGGATCCGGATACACAGGAACATGGCCCTCGTTTGGGTTGCCGTAGTTGTATCGATCCTCGTAGTTGCCATAACTAATTTGTGACTGTCGCGAGGGATAGTCACGGGGAGAGTGCGACGATTGGTAGGAGCGTGCCGACTCATAGCTCTGGCGGGGATCGTAACCGTAAGCAGAGGAGGATGAGCGACGGCGATGGTGGTGCACAGGCTCGCCCGACATCACAGCTTGATGGGGTTGGGTTGAGTACTGGTAGTTCTCTGGGATTGGCTGCTGTTGCGGGATAGGTGGAAGATGCTGTACTGGGTACGAGTTTGAGCACGGACTCGAAGGGAGCGGGTAAGAAGGTGAGCTGCCGTAACCGTGGCCGTTGTCTAAGGATCTTCTATTGTTTGATGTCGGGATCGCGACAGGATTGGATGTTGGTGGTGGTTGCTGATAGGGCGCTGTTGGTGGTTGAGGGAAGTAACTGGATTGTTGTTGCTGTGGGTATGACGCCAAGGCTGGAGTTGTGGGGTAAGGAGGGTTCGATTGTGAGCGCGCCCGCTGCTGTGGTGGTGGTTGAAAGCCGGGGTGCAAATGCCCCGAATGGGCAGAGCCATAGGAAGACATGGTGAAGTCTTCTGGATAGAAGAGACGGTATGCTAGTAGAAGATCCGTTTTGGCGACTTGAACGGTCGAGTTTCCTGTTATGTATGCTAACCCTCAAGTCTTGGCTACGGAGCCAGATCCTGTTTTCGAGCTGGATGCCGTATGCGGCTGGTCCCGATGTGAACCGTCTTGCAGATTGCGCTCCCTAACCGAAATGCTGGGTTTCGGTTAAGAACAGGTAAACATCAATAGAGCTGTATGCAATTGATCCCTTGCGCCTGAACGCCTATTGATATACTTCTTCACTTTGGCCGATGAAGCCTGCTCACGAGCATATGCTTGCTCAGCCCTGCTAGGCTAACTCACAACTACACCGGCGAACCAAGACATCAGACCAATGGCAAAGCAGCGCAGGAGGCTGCCCTAGGCTTGGACCCCCTCAGCGACAGAGCTGACCATTGAGTTGCTGGCCCCGCGCCGGTCAACAATGCAAGGCGTGGGAGAGGGCGAAAGATTGAGCACGGATGATGTCAATCGTTGATCAATCTGGCGCAAGCATAACGCTGGGTGCCTGACTAGCGTGCCTGACTAGCGTGCATGAAGTGGCGTCGAGGGCTGACATCCCGTTGGTGGAGAAGATGGGTAGATGTCGATCGCAACACGAATACTCGACTGTTGAAACACAGACCGCGGAGTGTGTAGGATGAGCTTGTAGGCTTGGTGAATACTACATTGGCGCTGAGTAAGAAAGTAAAGTCGAACTGGAATGTGTCTGGAAAGCAATTGTGACAAGTGAAGATGAATATATTAGATGTTTTGGTGTACGCTATGCTTCGCTTGCTGTAATCTGAATAATCTATGGTTGTACAAGGGAACGAACATCTGAACGCCGGACGCGCCTGCTGATGCTGTGTATGCCGAAGAAGGGAAAGTCGCCGCGAACTCGAACTTCAGCACTTGAAGTGTCCGTTCGGAGCGTGCAGTAAGAATGGACCCCTGTATGCTGATTCGCGGTTTTCGATGTCCTAGATGTATCCCAACAAGTCGCAAGCCGGGGCAAAGATGTCTTGTTCCTTTGACTGACTTTGCTCCAGACGGTCGCGGGTTGCTAGTGCTTGACGCGTGTGACTTCTAGGCTCGCGTTCCTGCAGCGCCGAGGGGGTGCACCACCTACGACGGTGGACGGGTATGAAAGAAGAGTACGCGGATGCGTCGTGGTCCGCTCAGTTGTAGATCTCGCCGATGTGGCGTTCGCTTTCGGGCTTCCAGGTACCTTGAAGAGCGTTAGAATTCAGGTCACAGCAACGCTTCGTGTCTTCACAACCGGCCACCAGCTGCGAAGCCGCAGAGCTGCAACGTTGCACAGAGACACAGATGCAAGCACACTGAATGACGGGAAAAAGAATCAATGCTTACCTTCGAAAGCGTGCTTCACAAACGCCATTGGATCGTCGTCCTCACCAGCACCCATGGTCTTGATGCCGGGGCTGAAGCTGGTTATGGGCAGAACGATGACGTCGCCCACCTTCTTGGGCGCCTTCATGCCGGTGAAATGCTCCCAGGTGATGTTACCCTTGCTGGAGCTCATGTCGAAGTAGTCAGGGTCGTTGAAGAAGCCGAAGATGGAATCTGTCCAGCGCGCAGGGCCGGTGAACTCGACGATGCCCTTGTGGTTCTTGGAGAGCTTTCCCTCGGCTTTGCGCTTGAGCGTCTCGTGGGTGATGTTGGCGACAATCTCGACGAGGATGGGGTGGCCTGGCTTGGACTGCATGGTCCACTGGCAGAACTGAATGCGGCGCGAGTACCAATCCGCCCAGTCTGGACGGTCTGGGTCGGCCTCGATGCCAATGACCATGCCGTAGGTGTTGGTGGGTACGTCCGAGGGGACCCAGTCGGCGGCGCTCTTCAGGGCCGAGGTGTCGATGTCTGAGTAGATGCCACCGCGGGCGAGCAGGATCAGATAGCGGAAGAAGTCGGCCTTGAGGACGGGGAGGGGCAGGGCGTTGTAGGCCTCGAGGACGTCGGGGACGGAAGCGTAGAGGTGACGAATGAGGTGGACGGCGACGTTGTCGGTGATGACCTCGTGGACGAAGTTGGGGTGGTGGACGGACCAGCTGGCTTCGGCCTCGCGGAACGACTCGCTGAACTCGCCCTGGGCGGGTGTGTACTTCCACGTCTGCCAGATGTAGGCGGGGAACTTTGCGTCGACGTCGTAAGGGAATTGGTACTCGAGCTGCTGCTTGAGAGGGCGCATCTTCAGCTCGTCGAGGCTGAGCTGCTCCTTGGGCTTCTTGACGGGCGGCTCGGGCGTGTTGAAGACCTTGTCCGTCTTGTCGGCCTGCTTCTTGGCCGCCTCAGCCTTTGCGGCCGCCTCCTTGGGGTTCACCCACGGGCTGGGCTTGGGCAGGTCGTGGGCGTTTTTGAACGTGGGCGACTTGTTGCTCGTGTGGTGCGACTTGAACATGAAGAACAGCGTCAGACACGCGAGCGACAGCACGAGCGCCTTTTTGAACGTGAGCATCGTGGGCGATGGACTAGGTGATGACGATGAGGTGGTGGTGATAGTATATCTGTGTTCTGCGTGTCTGCGTGTACGTGTACGTGGTGATAGTATATCTGTGTCTGCGTGTACGTCTACGTCTACGTCTACGTCTACGTCTACGTCTACGTGAAACACTACAGAGGTGACGAGGGAAGGAGTGCGACGAGACGACAAAAAGCCCGTCTGTCGTGTCGTGGCCGCTCGGGGAGAGTCGAGGTGTTGGTCCTATCGGTCGCCGCTTCCTCTGCTTACCCCGGACAGTCCAAGCTGCTTCCGGCAATTGCGTATGGACGGTGGGGATTGGCAGCAGGGACACGCTCAGAGGCACTCGCAGGACATGGACGAAGACAAGAGACGCAATGCAGGCAAGACAGGCAAGACAGGAGCGAAGATGGCGGCGTTTTGTTGGGCTACGCTGCTCGCGCTTTTCCCTTTCCCTTTTCTTCAAGGGAAGCTCTGGCAGGGG
The DNA here is from genome assembly GCA_004335285.1 of Ascochyta fabae. Lineage (NCBI taxonomy): Eukaryota > Fungi > Ascomycota > Dothideomycetes > Pleosporales > Didymellaceae > Ascochyta > Ascochyta fabae. The sequence goes on along the minus strand of SATU01000443.1, from coordinate 2,517 downwards.
TTGTTTCACGTCCGGCCGCGCTAGCTGCAACGCCGCTGCGCCGATCAAAGCGTGCCTGTCCGTCCCTGTGCTGTGCGCCTCGCCTCTCCTCTCTTACTGCTGACGCTGACGCTGCCCATGTGACTGGCCACCAGCAAGGGGGCTGTCAATTCAGCGCTGCCTGCACCGTCCCTTTCGTGCTTGCATCTTGCATCTTGCATCTTGCATCTTGCATCTTGCATCTTGCATCCACCGTGGGCACGGCGTGGAGAGACTGACACGTCTCAGCTAAATCATGGCCAGGAATTTGGCTGCATACGAGTCGTCTGTCCACATCAAGCCTAGCGTCTGCCGCCTCAAAGCGCCCGCCACGCGTTCGCCTCCATCAACCCCCGGCGCTGCTTGCTACAGAGCACCTCTAACACTGGCCAACGCCACTGGTCTGGCGCGGCCGTTGCGCAAGCCTCCCGTGCGTGTCGCAGTACGAGCCTTTCACCACCGCCGTTGTGAAAATGAAATGCTTATCGTCCTGCAAGGCACTGCGTCGTGACAAGACCTTCACACCTCCCCCGCTGTTGCACAGCTTCATCTCCCTTGATGGCCGTTCGCAGGTGGCCAAGCGAGACCACCTCGCGGCAACGGGATGGGCTGAAACCTAGCCCTCCCGGCTCACGTCGCCATCTTTAGCAATTAGCACCATCTCTGCACCTTCCCTCCGGCCCTATCAAACTACTTTGGTAGACTATACTCGAGCCTATGTATGCAGCTACACATGCATGGCCCTCTGCAAACCTGCCATGCCTCCAGACGCTGACGTCTGCCGGCAACGGAGAGGACACATGTCGTCAGGAACCAGCCCTCATCCAGCCACGCACCTGCGCCCTGCCCTCCGACTGGTGGACCCATTTCCTGCATTATCTTCTACCACCGCGCACCTGCCGCCTCGGAGCTGTTGCGAGGTCGCGACGTTGCGAGGTTGGCCTCAGCCTTCGGTGGAGACGTCGTGGACCCAGACCAGCCCCTGGAACGCGTCTTGGATGTGGTCCTGGAAACGTGACAGAGCTGTTCTCCACAAAGTCTCCACAACCATGGTCGACCTCATTAACGCACAAACTTGCTGCTCTCTTCAAAGAGAGTTTGTTTTCATGGAAAAGGGGCGACTGTCACCAAAAGATAGGAGGAATACGATGACTCTCCAATCCTAGTGTTATCGCTCACATCCTTCCGCCCCAGCCCTCGTATCGCTGTCTTGTCTCCTCCCCTTTCTGGATCTCGGACCGCCGTATGGATCCCCACAGATAACGGGGTGTTGATGCAATTCAAGCTCCCACTTGCATCACGACAAGATTCCTCCGTCCAGCCAAGCCTCGCGCGAGAAGTGAAGTGAGGTTTGCTGTAGATACTTTGCGTGCAGTCGTTAGTGAGCTGAGACCTGCGCACCCACTTCATTTGCATTTGCATGACACTGTCAACCACCTGCTCAAAAACCGGTACATCAAAAACAGCTCAACACTAAAAAGCCAACACGCCATCGAACCCCTACTGCCTGGTATCCTTAACCCAGCAGCCCAAACACCTCTTACACAAAGTCAAGCCCATTGTATTATAACACCAATACCTCACTGTAGATCACAAACCATCGCAACAGGAACGTGAAGACGTTGTCGCAGTACAACAACAGCAACATCACAAAAGTAAGATTCCGAAACCATGGTAAGCTTCCCGTCCAATCAGGCTCCGAGCTAAGCGAGTGGTAACGTTCCCAATAAGCGGGTAAACCGACACTTTGAGAGACTTGCCTAATTTGGGTAGGTTGATGCTTAGCACTACCAACCTTTCCAACCTCTCGCGTGTGCAAATGACATGGCTTTAAGCTGGGAGTTGCCTCGGTGTTTACGAGTCTGTTGGGGAGAATAAAGGTGCGCTTTATGTGGGAAGTGTTAGAGTTGTACGTAGAGTTGAATTGGAGTGCTGGGGGAGAAGTAGGGTTAGAGGACTGTGGGTAAGCTTAGTTGCTAACTTTCACTTTCTATCAACTATAACAGCAAAGAAGATTAAGACATTTAACCGCTATTCCCAGCTACCAACCTCACCCCTTCACGCTCTTCCACTCACATTCGATACCATGTCAGACAAGCTCTTACCTCACTTCACACTCGCGACCTTGACTCACGCACCGTATCTACATACATCTCCAGGCCAAACAACACCTGATTTACCGTGCACCGCGCCTCCAAAAGGCGAAGTCAGCGATTCCATCACCGTCACCGCCCGTGAACTGACTACCTAACCATCATACACGCTTACAGAACTATCCTCGCAACACGCTGCTATTTAGTCATTTACTCAGGGCGTGAGAGTCGTTCGGCTGTTAGACATGTCTAGCAGCGCATAGCGTGAGAAAAAAAAAAGAAAAAAAAAGAAAAAAAAAGAAAAAAAAATAAAAAAAAATAAAAAAAAAAAAAAAAAAAAAAAAAAAAAAAAAAAAAAAAAAAAAAAAAAAAAAAAAAAAAAAAAAAAAAAAAAAAAAAAAAAAAA
>SATU01000442.1:0-25305 GCA_004335285.1 Ascochyta fabae | reverse complement strand
TTTACTAGTATAGTATATGTGAAATAGTATTTACTATTTACTAGTATTCTTCACGCAGTACTTACTAGAAATAGTATTTACTAGTAAAACTAGTAAATAATAAATTAGTAAAACCCCCATCCCTGAACCGCACTCAAGCTGAATCGGCCCTGTCAGCGGATGTTTCTACGACCGGCCAATGAAGACTCTTCGTATGCCTTGTGTGAGGCCGTGAGGTTTATTACGACTTGCTCTGCTGAAACACTTTGACCTTCGAGCGTGTCTCCCAGCTTGAGTTCATCATCGTGCAAGGGGGCAGCAGAGTCGTGTTTCTGGTTTGCACAACGCGATCGACGCGGGTCGTGTTTAGTGTTTGACTGTGGCTGACTGATAAGCTGGAGGCAGATCATTGATAGTTGGGCTAGGCAGGGCTGAAGTATCACTTTGGTATAGCGAACGCTTAAGTGGCGGGACAAGTCGATTTGGGGATGGTTCATAGGCATCTGGCGTGAACGCGATGCTCGGGCCGACGCTTCGTGGTCCCTCTGATTGGGTATAAAAGACTACACAACTTCATGACGAATCATGCGATAGCAAAAAACACTACCTCCTTTTTCGTTGCAGACACTGAACCGTCTCCAGTGCGCGCGGGGTTTGGAGGTGCTCAGGTGGAGATCTGGATCCTACGCACAAGCTGCGAACTGACTCGAGACCTGCGCTTGTAGCCGTCCCTCAGCTATGGCTGAAGCCATCCTGTCAGCACCTTAACGAGACCTCGCCCATGCCACAGGACTGCGATACGGGGTGGCTCGATGTTGTTCAACGTGTGTCGCATGCAATGCGATTGTTCCACGTCGCGCAATTCGGCGTGCCCGAACCCATCTTGACCAGGTCTTGCGCAAAGAACCCATACCTGTGGTGTTGCGCGGTTACAGCAAAGTTTGTTACTCAAAGCAGCCCGCCATGGTAGCTATAAAATTAGAGACGAGAGCTCACATCCTCCTCTTCACCCTCGTCAAGGCTCGCTCGACCACGTTCCTTCCGAGCTGCGGTATGCTCTTCACGATCTGACCTCTCGTCGCTTCCTGCTCTTCCATGTCGTCGTCGTCATGCACGTCTGATGCCACGGCTCTAACCTCGTACTGCCTCGGCGCATCCCTGAGTCCGGGCCAGATGTCTAGAGGTAGGAAATCGCCCTGGGCGAGGGCAAATTGTTCTCTCGCACGCTCGTCCTCGGTGAATAATCTGTCCAGCTCTTTCTGGGCTTCCTCGGCCTTTCGTTTCGCTTTGTCGTGCCTCCTTCGGCGTGAAGATACCTCGACTAGCAGTTCGGCATAGGCGAGGTCAAAGCGTTCATAAAACTCTCGCTGATTCTCCCACTCTTCAATGCCATTCAGAAGCGTAGGTCGCGTGTCGTTGAGCCATGAGACGTGGAAAGAGCGCGATGTGAGTAGGTGCGACCTGACCTCGGCCGTGATCTGGGCAATCATCTGTAGTATACTGGACAGCGCTGACGCCTCGTTGCGGAGGTGGTCGATGTGGTTCTCGATCTGATTGAGAAGGAACGTCATTTCAGCGCCTCGCTCTCGTATCTCTGACACGACCTCGTCGACCTCACTCGCATCTTTCTGTAGCACGGCCAGCATTTCTTGGCGCTCTTCTTCACTCATAGGCTCGGGAGGGGCGGCGAACTCGTCGCCTGACTGTGAGGGTGCATCACCGGTGGCTTGGGTTGCAGCGGCTGAACCTCCTTCGGTGTGCTGCAGGGCAGTAACACACAAGTCGTAGTGTTGTACGAGGCCTTGAAAGGCTTGTGCAGCCTCCTTTGCATGGCCTTCGAGGTCGTGGTAGAGGCTTGGTATGGGGCTTGGGTTGGAGGTGGTGGCAGGGGTCACGGGGACGTTCTCGATGGAGGAGTGGAGGTTGTCGAGCGAGGTATCAAAGGCATCGTTGCTGTCGCCGAGGGTGGCCAGGGCTTCGTTGTAGCGATCGATGCAGGCGCGCAAGGTGCCTTTGAGGTTGGAGACGGTGGCGCTGTCGATGAAGTCGTAGAGGTGCTTCTGCGGGGTGGCCGGGGGCTGTAGGGCAGCCTCGATGGGGGTTTCGCGCAGCACGGCGAGGGTCGAGTTCAGGCCTGAGAAGGAGGTGTCGACATGGTGCAGCAGTTGCTGGAGCGTGTCAGCGAGTCGAGGTGGGCGGGGTTCATGGTGCTACCTTGAACTCGGCCTGCACTTCAGCTTCGACTACGTCTAGGCCGCGACGGAGGGCCTCGAGCGTGTCTACCTGCTGGTCTACCATGTTCCGAATGGAGGCATTCTTGGCAGCCAGGATGGCATTCTCCTCGAGCAGCTCACGTGCCGTGGTGGCGATGTGGTTTGCGCGCCAGAGCACTGTTTGGGAGTTCAAGGCGCGCTTGGCAGCGACGAAGTGGTTCACGAGATGCTCGAGTGTCTGGGGAGGAGGGCGGCCTTTGTCGAGCGAGCGTCTCGAGCCGGCGCTGCTGGCTGAGGAGGCCGGTGAGCGGGGAGAGGCCATGGCGGAGAGACAAGTAGACGATTGCTGTAGACTATACGTCGAGGCTCCTCATGACCGCACGCCAGGCGCAAAGCACCAAAGTGACAAGTGAGCAAGTGACAAGTGAGCACTGAAGCTATGCCAACCCAGTGCCGCGGTACGGAAAGCGGATGCTCGAGGCAGTTCCGGTGCTACCCCAACATTCATGATTCAGCTGCATGGCGACAGGCTCCTCGTCCTCGCCTTGTGCATCCTTGGACGACGCACGCAGGCACTTGGACGACGCACGCAGGCACTTGGACGACGCACGCAGGCACTTGGACGACGCACGCAGGCACGTCAGACAAGGACGAGAGCAGACGAGTCTTGTCAGCAGCGCACAGTCCCTCGGTCGAGACGAGGCAGATGACAGACGAGACAAGGCTCGACAATCTCTGTGCAAAACTTTGTCGAGCCTCTCGGCCGTGTTAGCAAACGCTTGGGTAATGGGCAGTTGCGTGATCAGCCAGGGCTCGCCAGGACTCGCCATATTGCGCCATTCGGCCCATCGCCCCAACTGCGATGGCCCTTTGCATACATAGTACAAGGGAGTACGCTGTCACCCCCACACTGCAGCCAGCGCTCGTGGGTGCATAGATATCAAGCGCAGGCCGTCCGCTGTTGTATTATTTTTAATCCTCATCAATTGCTGTCATCCAGGCTTCGTGCTGCACTCTCCTCGGACGACCACCCCCCCATCCACCTCGTTTGCTTGGCAGCAGACGCTGGCGTTTGTGCATTGTTATTCGCCATAGCACGCGATTCTCTCGACAGCAGCACAAGCGCTCCCCCCCCCCATGATTGAGCGCTCCCCGGGCGCCCGCGCGCACTCTCGTCCCTGCGAACGGCGAACGCACAGGTCACGCCTTGCCTTGTCGCGCTGACCTCTTTCGCTGCACCGCACCGCCTCTCTGCGGTGCTCCACCCTAAGATGGCGTCAAATACCACCCACACCCTCACCACCCTCGCAACCGACCGCAATCGCACCCAGCCTGCCCCAAACCCCCCGAGAGGCCGCCGCCCATCCTGGCGCACCCACGTCCCCGACGCCCCGCCCGTGGCTACAAGTACTTGCATCGACCCGCACACGGCCCTCATGCAGGGGCACGACCATGAACACGCCTCGGAGCGCTCAAGACACCTGCTGGGCGAGAAAGCTGAAGAGACGGAGCAGGCCCAGGCCAGCAAGTCGCGCAAGATGGAGAAGATGATCACCCCCTACCTCGCCCAGCACATCCCCCAGCAGTACAACCCCCTCGGCGGCCCAGACACCCCCACCGGCCACGGCAACACAAAGTACTGCTACCGCCACCGCCCCGACCTGCTGTGTCGACGCCAGGCCGACGAGCCCTCGATGGAGCAGCTGCAGCAGGTACCTCGCCCCGCCCCTCGCTGACTGCACCCCCGCTGACCCAGCTGACCCACCCCAGGAGCTTGGCCGCGAGTCCCAGGCCGACCAGCAGAGCATCGCCAACGTCTGGTCGCTCTTCTCCGCTGCCCCCGCTAGACACCGCAACCTCATGCTCCAGGGCATCCTCGCCCAGTGCTGCTTCCCCCAGCTCTCCTTTGTCTCGTCCGCCGTCCGCAACCTCATCAAGATCGACTTCATCGGCGCACTGCCCCACGAGCTGGGCTTCAAGATCCTCTCCTACCTCGACACCACCTCGCTCTGCAAGGCCGCCCAGGTCAGCCGCAAATGGCGCCAGCTCGCCGACGACGACGTCGTCTGGCACAAGATGTGCGAGCAGCACATTGACAGAAAGTGCACAAAGTGCGGCTGGGGCCTCCCCCTGCTGGACCGCGCACGTCTGCGCCACGAGAAGAGGCGCATCCAGCTGCGCGCCTCCGGACGAGGCATCAACGAGTGGTCCCCCAACATCACCCCTGCCCCCGAGACCGAGGATCCCCCCACCCTGGACCGCTGTCCCTCGGACGCCTCCGACACCACCACAGGCACCAAGCGCTCCGCCCCAGACGACCCCTCCTCGCCCGAGACGTCGTCGAAGCGCTCATGCACCGACGTCGCCATCAAGGGCGAGGCGCGCGACCAGCTGGCCTCGTACTTTGACCAGCCCAAGAAGCGGCCGTGGAAGGACGTGTACAAGGACCGCTTCAAGGTCGGCACCAACTGGAAGTACGGACGCTGCTCCGTCAACATCCTCAAGGGACACACCAACGGCATCATGTCGCTGCAGTTCGACGACCGCACCCTCATCACCGGATCCTACGACGCCACCATCAAGGTGTGGGACATCAAGACCGGCAAGGAGATCCGAACCCTCACCGGACACTCTGCCGGCATTCGCTGCCTGCAGTTTGACGACTCCAAGCTCATCACAGGCAGTCTGGACCGCACCATCAAGGTGTGGAATTGGCGCACCGGCCAACTCATTCGAACCTTGGCCGGCCACACCGACGGCGTCATCGGCCTCCACATGGCCGACAAGCTGCTTGCCTCAGGCTCGTCCGACCACACCATCATGGTGCACGACTTCAACAACTACCAACGCGTCACACTGCGCGGCCACACAGACTGGGTCAACTCGGTCAAGATTGACCTCGCCTCGCGCACCCTCTTCTCAGCCTCGGACGACATGACGGTCAAGCTGTGGGATCTCGACACCCACCAGTGCATCAAGACGTACGAAGGCCACGTCGGCCAGGTGCAGCAAGTCCTGCCCTTGCCGCACGACTTTGAAATCGACCAAGACGACTTCAACGCCACCGCCAACACCGACGCCTCCGACACGGCTTCCCAACCCCCCTCGGACCACGAGACAGCGCTGCCGTCCTTCTCGGCCATACAAGAAGAGTCCATCTTCCCGGACGACCCCTCCCGGCCCAGCCCACCCTCCTACATGCTCACCGGCTCCCTCGACGGCACCATCCGCCTCTGGCACGTCCCCTCCGGGCGATGCGTGCACCGCTTCTTCGGGCACGTCGAGGGCATCTGGTCGCTCGCCGCCGACTCCCTCCGCGTCGTAAGCGGCGCCGAAGACAAGACGATCAAGATCTGGGATCCGCGCACCGGCAAGCACGAGCGCACCTTGACCGGCCACACAGGGCCCGTGACGTGCGTCGGCCTCAGCGACGAGCGCGTCGTCAGCGGCGGCGAGGACGGCACCGTGCGCATCCATTGTTTTACAAGCGTTTGAGCGTCATCTCATCACAGCGTGTTCCGTTAGTCACTTGATCTGCGCATTTAGCATGGCGTTTTCGGTTTGGCAGGAAGCAGAGAGGAGTGTGTATTGTACCGTGAAGAAGAAGAAGAGGGCGGCGTCCCAAAAGCAACATCTACCTATACTTTGTGTTAGCTATTCCACTTCGGCGGATCAAGTTGGTGTGTTTTAGATACCCTTTTGCAATTGAATCTGTGTATTTTGTCTTGATTTCTCTCATCCCATCTCATCCTTCCCTTCCCTTCCCTTGTAAAGGAATTCAATCTTTACTATCAACACACCTATATACATGTATATATATCTCTCTCTCTCTCTCTCTCTTTTACCTTTCCTCTACTTCTTCTCTCCATCCCTCCCCTCCTCTCCCCTCCTCTTACTCCACATCCTAACCCCTACCCACCCACTCACCCACGAACTCAGCACTTTCCCTTTTCTCAACTCAATTTCATTCAGTCCAATCTACAGACCCCGTACTTCGCCCTCAGCTTCGTTAGTTTGGAAAACGAGCGCTCACATGTATAGCGCGTGTTTAGTTAGTGTTGGTTTGGGTGAGTGTGTTTGAGATGTTGGGATGTGGGATGTTTGGTTGGGGTATGATTTGGTTGGGGTTGGTAGGGTAGGGTGTAGGTAGGGTGTAGGTAGGGTAGGGTAGGGTGTAGGTAGGGTAGGGTAGGGTAGGGTAGGGTAGGGTAGAGTAGGGTGAAAGTAACACAATCATATAGCGTGATTCAGGGATAGGAAGGCGGGATATCATGTCATCTCATGTTGTGTTGTGATGTATTGTTATATTGTATCGCATCATCATATTGTGTTATGTCATGTTTTATCATGTCATGTCATATCATATCGCATCATATTGTATCATACTGCTACGCAATACTACACAAAACAACGCTATGCAACACCAGCCCACCCAACGCATCCCTTCCGTTCCCTTCTACTCAGAGGAGACCACATGAACCAGAACGAAAGCGAAGCTATATTCTTATTCTTATTCTTATTCTTATTCTTATTCTTATTCTTATTCTTATTCTTATTCTTATTCTCGACAACAACCCAGCACGCCAACAACCCCCAAGACGACACAACACAGCGGCGTGCAAGTCATTCACTCTACCCATCCCAATCCAACACCCCAGCTCAACTCACCACTCCCCACACCCTGCAAATCCACCACATTGCCAAAACGCAGATTCCACTTGATCGTCGTGAGCGCGGTTATATGTGCTTGGTTCGCCGTGTTTCGATCAGTTGTAGTGTCGTGTAGTGTCGTGTAGTGTCGTGTCGTGTAGTGTCGTGTCGTGTAGTGTCGTGCAGTATCGTGCAGTATCGTGCAGTATAGTGCAGTGTAGTGCAACAAGTAAGAGACGACCGAGGAATGAGGGATATATAAATCCCTCACCTCACCTCACCTCACCTCACCTCACCTAGGCAGGCTAGTCCGGGATAAAACAGAAACTGTACATGTAGACGCGCTAACGTTGGGGAACGGGGGGTTAATTTGTTTCGGGGTGTCGCGTTCGGCCGGTTGGGATGAGGGGAGCGAGCGAGCGGGGTGGTGGTGCTGGTAGTGGTAGTGTACGTGGGTGGTGGTGGTATAAGATGTCATTTTTCTGGGTTATTGCTCTACTGCGATTTCCACGCTTCGCTTTCCAGTAGCACAGGGATCAACTTCAACGTTGTTATATTATGATCTTTTTCCTCGTTCGCTGGGGAGTTGGTTTGGATTGGTGCGTTCATCTGCACAATTCAATTTATTCATTCATTCACTGTCAATATCTCCCTTCCAGATAGCTAGCGCGCTTGCCTACTTGGTACTCCTGATCCCGCTATGAAGCCTTCCCATACCACCACCTCACGCCTACCTACATCCACATCCACACCACCACCACCAAACGATCCCCTACCCCGCCGCCTCTCCATAACGATCCAAAACCAACACATCCCCTGCACCCCGCGCGAAGCCGAACTCTACTTCACGCTTGGCTTCGCGCCGCGGGATGCCGTGACGGGGGCGCGGGCGCTGTGTATGGGTGGATTGGGGTGAATGAAGGAATACAGGAGAGTGGCGGGGAGGTGTGATGAATTTTCTGTATTGATGTGAGGTGTTTGAGAAATTTCCGTTTGGAGTTTGTGTGGGTAGGGGTTCTGCTCTGTGGGTGCCGTGTGAGGCGTAGGGTGGGCGTTGAAGAGGAGGGCGAGGTGGAGGAAGGTGGAGGTAGAGGGAGAGGGAGGAGCTCATGTGGCAGAAAGACGGCGGTTCAAGAGTGTGAGACGAGAGTACTGGAATGGAGATGGTGTAGATCAACATTGATTGTCAACACTCCATGTAGAGAGATTGGATATGGGATGGTATCTCGAAACGACGTAAGAATGGAATGAATAAATACAAACCCAACCTCCCGTCTACCGTCTTGCCTCCAACGCCGCGGACACTCTCTCCGTTTAGATAAAAGGAAGAAAGAGGGAAGAAAAGGGAAGAAAAGCAGGTATGATCACGACCCAAACCAGCTGTGTTCCTCCTCTTCGTAGATCTTGACTTTCTCCGCGTACGCCAGGATGTTGGAGTGGATCGTCTCGTTGATCAGCTCGCCTCTGCCGCCGGCGACTTGCAGGATGAGGTCGTTGAGCGAGGAGCGGCCGAGGATGTCGACGTGATCGGCTGGTGATGCGTTAGCGTTATGTTCTCCGTCTTTCATCCTGGTAACAAATTCAGTACGCACCAGTGTTAGGCCCGCCTCGAGGACTGAATCTATCAGGCTCGTGCTTCATCTCGTAGGTTTTGATTTGCACGCCGGCCGGGTTGTAGCGCTTCATGCGCCACCCCTTGGCGCACATGTAGCCCGAGCTGAGCAGGTTGACAGTGCCGTCGCCCTCGCCCATGACCACGCCGTGGTCTACGCCTCCGTTACCGCCGCCGCCCGTGGGCTGGCCTGCCGAGGCTGCCGTGTAAGCCGTGTCGAGCGTGACGTTGAGCCCGGACATGGGATCGTCGTCGGCGCGGTAGTAGTATGCGCGTTCCGTCTCCTTGCCGATGCCGTAGAAGCAGTAGATTTTCAGGTTAGGCGCGAGCGGGAGCCGGGTTTCGAGCGGGTTGATCCACTTGGCGGGTATGCGCTGGTTGTCTTCGACTACCTTTGCCGTGTGTGCGACACCGTGCGAGTAGGAGCTTTGTATCATCTTCTTGAACCAGGGCTCCGAGTTCTTGAAGAGAAAGGGCAGGCTCTCTTCCACGGTAAGGTTCTGCGAAGTGAGCGGGTTGGAGGCGTTGGTATGGCGGAAACGGATGAAGTTGCCGTACGACACGTTCTGTCCTGGGGCATCGTCGGGCGCAGCCGTGTGATCGCCCCACACAGCGTTTCCGCCGATGGGAAGCATGGAGGAGAGGCCGGGCATGGCGCGGAAGATCTCAGCACGCTCATAGCGGCTGAGGAAGCGCTCGAGGCCGTAGACGGCAAAGGCGTTGAGCTGGGCGGTGTCCTTCATCTCGCCGGACAGCACGGCGGGCATGTCCTTCAGCGCGCCCAACATGCAGCCGGAGATGTTGATCCAGCTGTCAATGTGCTTCTCGACCCAGTCGCTGCCGCCGTTGCCGTAGCCGTCCGCCTCGACCCAGTGGAAGAAGTAGTACAGGACCTGGGAGCCCATGGAGTGGGACAGCAGGACGGCCTTTTTGTTGGAGACGTGGTTGGCGACCTCGATGTGCGACTTGAGGCGGGTGAAGTACTGGTCGCGGACCTCGTAGTTCATGTAGGTCATGCGCCAGTCGAAGGCGGCGGTGAAGGCGTTGCTGGGGTCGTAGCCGATGGTGGCGAGGTTCTCGAGGATCTTGTTCCAGATCCAGTAGCCGGTGATGAAGAAGTCGGCGGCGTCGAAGCCCTGGGCAGCGCGCAGCTTGACGCCTGGGGGATCGAGGCCCGTGTCTTTGTCGAGCATGATGTGCCTCTTCCAGCCGGGCTTGTCGAGCACCAGGGCGCGCATCATGGTCCACGAGCCCCACAGCCTCTTGCGGAAGTACTGGCGGGCGCCCTCCTCGGTGCTCCACGACTCGAGGCCGGTGGAGATGACGCCGGGGATCATGATGACGGGGTGTGCGGCGCGGATGCCCTGCTGGCGGGCGTGCATGCCGATGGCGAACGAGTCGTAGTTGACGGCATCGCGCTCTTGCTTCTACTGGCGTCGTCAATCAGCGGCCCGTGTGCGCGTGCGCGTGTGCCTGGACGCTCCGTACCTGCAGCTGCTGGGCGCTGCGCACAAAGTTGGCCGGCAGCGCCTCCATCAGGCTCTCGAGCTTCATGCCCTCGATGCTCTTCAGGTCGATGAGATCATTGCTCCCCGCGAAGAAGGCGGCAATCAGCAGCCCGAAGAGGCCGCCCAGGCCAAACACCCACGCGTTTCTCCGCTTGCCATGCTTGCCCTTGCCCGCCAGCTGCAGCGTGTGCAGCTGCTCGGCCGTGACGACGCGCAGATTCGACGGGCGCTCTGGCGTCGACGCATGATTCGAATCGCCGCCGCCGAAGCGACGTCTGAGGAAGGACATAACTAAAACTTCCGAGCGTCGTGAAGAGAAAGACGCGCACATGCAACTAAAACTTCCGAGCCCGCCGGCGCGCATGTGATGCCATGGAGCCAGCCCTAGACACTAAAGACGACCCCCTCCCCACCAATGACGCTGCACCAATGACGCTGCACCAATGACGCTGCACCAATGACGCTGCACCAATGACGCTGCACCAATGACGCTGCACCAACACCGCCCGGCCACCGCCTGGCCACCGCCCGCTCGCCCTGCCATTCATTCCGACTCGGAACCCTCTGACGTCGCGCCACACCCTCGCGCTTCCTCCCCTCCTGCGCCATGGCCGAGCCCAGCAGCGCCGGCCCACAGTCGCCAGCCAGCACGGAGCTGCAATACACGCAGTACGACGGCGCAAAGGAAGAGCACTTCCTCCCCGCGATCCGCCAGCTGATCTCAAAGGACCTTTCCGAGCCCTACAGCATCTATGTGTACCGCTACTTTCTGTATCAGTGGGGGGATTTGTGTTTTATGGTGCGTTTACCCATGTATGCACACATGGATATACTTGAGACGAACACACACAAAACATACACACAGACTAACCCCCCAGGCCCTAGACAAAAACCAACACCTCATCGGCGTCATCATATCCAAGCTGGAGCCCCACCGCTCCGGCACCTACCGCGGCTACATCGCCATGCTAGCCGTACAAGAATCGCACCGCGGCCGCGGCATAGCCTCGAAGCTCGTCACCATGGCCATGGACGCCATGGCCGCCCGCGACGCTGACGAAATCGTCCTCGAGACGGAAATCACAAACACGGCCTCCCTCAAGCTCTACGAGCGCTTGGGCTTCCTGAGGAGCAAGATGCTGCACCGCTACTACTTGAATGGGAATGCTGCCTACAGGCTGGTTCTGTACCTGAAGGAGGGCACCGCGCTGAAGAGACCCGAGGCTGGGCATGACATGGGCTTGGGAATGTCCACAGAGGGTGCTGGCATCATCTCTTGAGCTTGGAAGTGACTTGACATACACCATAAACGTGACGGCAGTATAAGACATCCCACCTTACGACAACAACAAATAACAAATACACATGACGGTACGTCTTTGGAACATCACACCCCCCTAAGCTATATTACCGCTTAGACATGCTGCACGTATCGCATAACACACGACAAGCCCACGACAACTAGACACTCTGCCAGCCACGCATCAACAGACACCCCGCAAACCCCAACAGCACCGTCCTTGCCTGTTCTACTGCTCCGCCCTCACCCAGTATGCCTTGTCACTCCACCTCTTGTCGCTTCGAAGATGCTTTCCAAGCGGCAGGAAGATGATGGTTCGCACGCCGTTGACGTCCTGCAACAGTACACAAGGACGGGACTGGCCAGCCCAGGCCAATGTGCAGGCCTGGCAGGCTCGTCTCTCCTGCGGCAAACCAGCAGACCTGTATTCACCGAGCACATGGCTAACAACATGTCAGCAGCGCTTAAGCAGCGGATCCATCTTGGCTCACCTAACAATGCACGTGCCACGACTCGGCAGCATTTGCTCGTACGTGCTGAGATTCTCCATGTTGACGTACTTGACAAGCTCGTTCAACAAGCACACAAGTAGCTCGTCTGGAATCTGTGCATCTCTCTTCAAGTCGTACGACTGATAAGCATCCCAGGCCGAGCTAGCATAGGCGTCAGTGCTGCCCACCCAGAGCGCAACAGGATGCTTGAAGAGAGCTTTCAACGTCTTCAGATCATGATCTTGTACAGCGGATGAAGTCGATCCCATTTGTGGAGCCTTTCGCCCCTCAACGCCGGCTCCTGCTTTTGCAGCCAAGAGAGACGGGGGAACACTCATACCGGCCGCGCCCAGACGCACAGAGCCTGACCGTGTGTCTGCGCGGGGCTCCACGCCCTGGCTTGAAAGTGCGGAGGAATGTGTAGGCGCATGTGCTGCAGGCGAAGAAGTGAACCCCACGTCGCCAAATCGAACGTCTGCGCGCATCCAATCAGGCATCTTCAGTGTAGTCGCTGCTGTTTGCATCCGAGGTCGGGAATCCACATCTCCAACTACCGTACTCTCGCTCTCACTTCGACTGGGCTGAGCTCGATTTCGGAGGTCTGGACCCCCAGCAAAAGCGTTCGACTGACCTGAGCCTCGCTTTACTCGTTGTTTAGTGTCAAGAGGTAACGTAGCCTGCACCAGAGCCGAAGCTCGATCAAGGTTGACTCGCGGACGCTTTGGATCACCAGGAGCCGTGTTCTCAGTACCCTTTCGCTTCAGCGTCGAAGAGCTTGGAGCTTGTTTGGCAAGTTCTGCAACAGGCTGCACTTGAGGAGTTCCCAAGGGTGTGTTGTTCGATCCCGTTCTGTTGAGCGGCTTTGCTACAGGCGGCGCTGGCTCGTACAAATCGCGGTCTGGGTCGGCTTCGAGAGGCGTGGCAGAAATCAAACGTGCTCTAGCCGGATTCATGGCCGTAGGGCCAGTTGATGACTGCTGGTTTCTAGCTGGCTGATGACTGTTAGTCGTGGCTCGAGCTGCGTTACCTGTGGAGGTTGGAAGGCTCTGTTGCCAGTGCTTCGCGTCGGTCTGTACATCTGTGAAGGCCTCCATTAGCTTTTCGTATTTCGCGGCCTTCACCCTCAGGCCATTCGGTTTGTCCACCTGAGACTTCAGCTCGGCATGTTGCTGTTTGTGCGTGAGCAAATCTCGAACTTCTGCAGCCAAGCCATCGAGCCCTTGAGAGCCTCTGAGCTCATCCAGTATGTCCCGAATCGTGCGGAGATCCGAGACTGACACTTCAAGCTCTCGAAGCCCGCCCGCTTTGTCGATGAGTGTCCTCATTGTGTGAATTTGAGAGACCAGAGCTTGCAATCCGCCAGCCTCTCTAATTAGTGGCCTGAGCACGTCTGCCTCAAGAGCTTTCGCTCTCAGGCCGTCATGACCACTTTCTGCTTGAAGCTGGTTGATGGGCACATCCTGGTTTTCGGTAGGAGAGAGGCCTCGAATCACCTCACTGTATGCGGTAGCTAGGTCTTGGAGCTCGCTGTGCTGACGCTCAAGCCTTTTGAAACGATCTTTGAGCGCGGAGTACTCAAGGGTGGACAGCTGCAGCTCACCTGCAATTGTGTTAGTCAAGAGGTGACACTTTTGGTAGGCAAGGCTTACTGCGCAGTGAGCTGATTGCCTTTTGATTCTCGTGAATCTCGCCATCCTCCAGCAAGTTTGGCATATCCTCGATCAAGGGTGGTGGAGAAGAAGAATGCTCCACCTTGACGAGTGGCTTTCCAGGCGATTGACCGCCCAATTCGTTAGCCATCTGCGGTTTGGCAGGGACGGCATCAATGATGTCCATGGGAGGCTGACGGTGCTCGTGGAGGCAAACTTACCAGTGCGTTTTGAGTCGGAGTGTGGGAGTGGTGAAGATCTGTGGTCATGAAGGTGAAGGTGGAAGCTCCAGTGTTGACATGTCTAGCCCGAATGGCCAGATGGGCAGCCACGACACGTACGCGTGACTAATCTCTCAAATTTGAAAGGCGAGCGCATCGCATTCGATGGCTTCCCTCGTATGTTGTGAGGAAACCAGACAACAATCGTACCAATTGTCATGATTTGAGTAGCTACTTGAGTTAGGATTGTTCAACAATTACTACTTAATAAGACACGTAGAAAGCTATAGTGCTCCTTGCGTGTAATTGGTAGTTGATTGAGCTTAAATAAAGAGCCCAAGACTAGTTATAGATAGTTAATCACGGATCACGCTTGTCGTTGCTGACTGTGCCTGAGTTCCATTTGGTCGGTGTGTGTCGTGTGGGGGCTAAGAACGGGGCGCCTGATGTGCCTTCATTGACGCGCAGCCTTGCAACCTTTTTACAAAACTCAGATGATTTCCGGTAAGCCTGTCATAGAACTCATCTAGTTAAATTCAGCTTGAAGTGCCTCAAAGACGGAACACACATTCATCACTCACCTGAACTTTGCAGCCTTGTCTCTGTTCGCGAGGCTGAGCAAGGCTGACAGTTTTCTTCCCCCACACCATGCGGTTACCGCAACGCTTCAAACGATTACCCAGTCAAGAACCAGGAGAAGACCAAGATATCATGTTACCGGTATATCCTTCGCAAACTAAAATGGATGTCAGGAGTAATATGGAGACATACAACGATAGCAGCTTTGAACCTATGCGTACAGATATAGCATACACAGCAGGGGACTACAACACTGGATTCCCTGTTACTCATCGAAAAACAAGAGTGGAACGTCTGGAGGCATTCGAACGTCGACGCTTCGGCACACAGATACTTTCCTTTCTCTACGACAACTTCATAGCTGGATGGCGAGCTGGGTTACTCCGCGCCTTTTTGTTCAGCCTTGCGGCTCTCGTCCTCAATATCTCCGTCTTCCTCTGGTTGTTCCTCGAGTACGGTCCTGTTAGAGGCACTGGCTTGATAAGGACATCAAACTGCAACGAAGTTGGGAAAATGGAGACAGGGATAAAAGTGGGCTTGAACATCATCTCAACCTTGATCTTAGGCGCTTCGACCTACGCTATGCAGGGTACGACAGCACCGACAAGGGAGGAGGTGGATTGTGCTCACGCAAAAGGCAAATGGCTTGAGATAGGAACACAAAGTTGGCGGAACTTGATATATGTGAGCAAAAGGCACGCATCCATTTGGAGTGTGCTAGCCGTTACCAGTCTACCACTTCATCTTGTGTAGGTTCCTACATCACAGAGTCCAAACACATGCTGACTGAGGTGAAGGTTCAATGCTGTCTTCTTCACCACTACAGAGACCTACCAATATGCAGTGGCGGTGGTAGATCATGACTTTCTACACAATACGGCATTCCAGGCCACATCGGAAAACTCCTCCCCCACACTTCCTCAATTCGAACCCTTTGTATGGAATGGACACTGCAACGGCAACGACTGTTTCTGGGATATCAATAATGATACTCTAGTCCTTGACGTCCTTCACGATGTGCGGAACCCCAGTCGTACTGAAGCCTACAAGCGATTGGGGCCATCAGAGTGCATTGAAAGCTACACTGAAGGATTTATGCAGAAATATAGCGATGTAATTGTGGTTTCTAACGTCACACAGATAGATAATCCCGTCCTGTGGACGCGTTATGCTCAGAGAAATTTGAGCAAGGATAAGAAAGACACGAACCAGGACCCTTTTCATTGGGTATGCCACGATTCACTTAAGACCTCTTCCGAAAAGCCCGATCGTTGTAGCAGAGGATTCGCCAAAAAGTACATCGAGCCTGAGACGTGGACGGTCTACGGCCACCCTGTGGAGTACTGCTTCGCCCGCATTGAACCAGAACGCTGCCACTTACAGTATAACGCATACATCATGCTTTCTGTTGTCGTATTCAGTATCATCAAGGTACTGGCAATCGCGCTTCTTGTCTTTACTCACCCAAAAGGGGATTTTTTGCGCACCATAGGCGACGCGGTTACCTCCTTTCTGAAAAGACAGGATGAAACCACCAAAAACATGTGTCTCGTTTCTTCGGCTCAAGTTCGAAAACATGGATTTCAAACACCTTACTCCCCACAAACTTTCACCAACGCTCGACCTCGATGGTGGACTGGAGCCAACACAACAGAGTTTTTCTCTACAGTTGGTATCTCGGCAAGCTATGTAGTCATCCTTAGTTGTACGCTTTACTGGGCCATTGATGAAACGAGCGGCACAGCTTTCGACAGTGGCCTTGGACGTCCCAATATACAGTCACTCGCCAGTCTGAGGCCCGATGATGTAGGATCCTCGACAATTGTACCTACCATCATCACTGCCAACATTCCACAACTCGGCTTTTCGCTCCTCTATGTTTTCTACACGAATATATGGAGCAAGCTATTGATCTCGTACGAATTCGACCGACTCACCAGGGTCAAGAAGGGGCTGAGGATCAGTGAGCGACCGAGAGGTCAACAGCGCGCTAGCCACTTCTTCACGTTACCGACAAGATATGCTCTTCCACTTATGGCAGTCAGTGCGGCGCTGCATTATCTGTGTTCACAGAGCCTATTCATGGCTCGTTTCGATGGAATGAGACACGGCGAGGTTGATTCAAACGATCAGATGGTCAGGCTGGGCTACAGTGCTGCTGGCATGATAGCGCTGATCTCAGTCAATTTCGCCATGATGGTCGCTACGATCTGCATAGCTGGGTTCCGGCGGCTCAGTACAGGGTTGGGCGAGATGTCGATGAGTGTCGTCATCAGCGCAGCTTGTCATGTCAAGCGGCAAGAGTATGAGCCGTGGTTGCAGGAGGTCCAATGGGGAGACGTGAGCAACAGTAATAGTGAAGTTGGGGATGGCCAAATTGTTCGACATTGCGCTTTCACATCTCTTTCCACAGAGCGGCCCATTGAAGGGCATGCATACCGCTAGAATCATTCTCGCCGGTAAAACATTTCACCGCTCATTTTATGGGAAGAACAGGTTACGACAGATATCAAGTCTTAATTATCACAGATGCTGAAGCCCTTATTAGTTCTACAATAGTTGCTTCATGAATTAACGCACGTTGTAATTCTCTTTCAGCCTAAAATTAATATAGTTCTGTCAATCTACTTGAATTGCCTCCTAAAAAACGGAATCGCACACTTTTGTCCCCCATTTCTCAAAACATGAAAGCACATTAAAAGGTTGTTCGCACTGGTTAAAACACTATACGACCTCAGTGGAAACTTCCCTCCTCACCTGAAGTATATTTTTCATGCAAAACAACCATTACTATTCTTTAGACAGAATTCAGTTTTCGATACTAGAAAAGTAGTACAACGTCCATTTAGTAAGTCCAAGAACTGTCAGCATGTATCCGGCTTTGTTTGCTGCCTAAGGCATTCGTACTAACGTTGACCTTATTTATTCAGGATTTGCTCAGACGAATAAAGCTTTTGACGCATAATCGAAGAGTTCATGGACGTAACATCAGTAAGGATAAGCCTTTGCCTCGTCTTCCTTCTCCAGATCCAATCCCTCTTCCACTTGTCTCTCATGCATCCTGTCCAGATAGTTGAGCAACACATCTGCATACTGCGCCTTCCCTTTATATCTACTCACGTCATCGCCCCAACTGCGCATCGCGCTCGCAAGTCTCCCTGGAACATATGGTTCCTTGCAGATCTCAGTTACAGGATGAAAGTAGGTACGAATCGTGAAGACAATGCCTCCCGATTTTGGAAGTCTGCTGTCATTAGTAAAATACACAAAGTCGGTGGGTAGTGGTCAATGTACCTTCTCAAGCTCTGCCGTTCACTCCTGAAATACACATTTCCAACTCCTTCAATCGCAGCTGCACTCGCCCAATTGATTCCATCTTCGTCCTCTGATCCCAAACTCTCGCTCCACGCCAGATTGTCATCGACCTGGATGAAGTAGTTATTTCTCAGCACCGGCTTCTCAGGCTGCAGCCGTTTGAACATATTCCACATGCCCTTTTCTAACTTCTCCTTATACTGCGGCACGTCGCCACTGGTGTGGATTTCAGACAAGGGCATACCGAATTTGTCTTGCAGGCGCCAGAAACCAGCGAGCAGGATAGCGCCCGCAAGGAGGTAGTACTGTCCGTCGGGTCGCTCGATCATGATGGCTAGATCATCCTGCACTAATCGTGCGCAGGTTTGCATTGGATCTTCGTTTTGCAGGCAGGAGGCGATGTCGAAAACCTTCCCAGTCTCGAGATTCTTCACGACCTTACCGCCTCCGTTCAGTGTCTCAAACAGCGTCGGATATCGCTCTGGCAGATAACCACACAGCTCTTCGAGCAGCTCGATCGCGGCGCCCCGTGCTTCAGGTGCTGTTTTGCAGCATTTCTCCCCGCGCGCAGCTATGCGATAGGCTTTCAGAGAATGGTACTTGAGATACTCGTTGTCGAGCTCGAACCAGTCGTCCCAATGCATATTACGCAGACCCATGGTGATATTGTATTTAGGTCCATAACGGAAGGGACGATAGGGGAGCGGTTTTGTGGTATGGATCGACCAGGATGGATAGGGACGGGCTGTTGGGCGGCGAAATGGGGAGGGTGACCACTCTGTGAAGGCGTTAATATATGCAACACTCCTTAAGTGAACTCTAAGAGAAATTTGAATACCTCCTGGAGTTCGGTCTACCACTCTGAACGGTAATCGCTTCTCGAGATGTGGGGTACTTGGAGCTGTGGTTGATAGGCGTTTCCGAACACGGTGTCGGTTGAGGAGCGTGACAACCAGCCACAAACTTATTATGATAATAACACCAGCGTAGAGTATGAGTTTCGAACGAACGCTCGGGGTTTTCCATGCTACCTTGAGTTCTGCTTGTCCCTTATGGAATTGGCGATTAATCGCATCAACAAGCTCGTCAATGTGCTTTTGGCTTTGGAATGGCATTCTCCGAAAACTTGGGGCTCAAAAGCCTGTGCAAATAATGTACCAACCTTGTGGACGCTTCACAAAGTGTTTATTGGGAACGTGGAGAGTGCAAAGTAGGTCCTCGGCGACGGTACGGAAACAGCCTGCATTATATGCTTGCATGATAGACACGAATCCATTATCTTCTGTGGTTTCGTACGTGTGTATATTGCGATAACGTTCTTGATGGATCCTGGGAAATGTGGGGTTCACCCCGGTGTCGTCAATGCCTCTTTATCTGGACGGGAAGGGGACGGCACTACCCCACCTAGTTAGCGTGGTTGTAGTGTGGGTCCGTATGAAGAAGTTCCTATTGCCATGATAGGCTCAAGAACCTGGACATGCAGGTGTTGCAGCTATCTTTCCTCTTCCGAAGACTGGAGAGATCACAAGCTCGCATGATCCAAATCAAGCTGCAACTATTAGATTGCCACTCATGCTTTCAATTCTTCCAGTAAAGAACCACTGTCGGTTATATAGCTCTCAATGCGGTGCTTAAACGCCAATCTATGGGTCCTGGGCTTTCTCACCTGAGCTCCTTCGCTGCAGCAAACAGTACTGTCCCCACTTACGGCGGAACTGCTCCGGAATAAAGGGAAGGTCTGGTATCCACAGCAGGCGGCCTAGAAGATGTGTTTGTGTTACATCAAGGAACGGCTCACACTTGAGCTTGTCCCAGTGCTCTGTGTCTGCAATGTAGTCTGGCTCAAGAGCCGTCGGTGCCACTCCAGGGAGACTGGAATCAACAATGAATTCGCAGTGCTCAATACTAGTCTATGTACTGTCAGCGGAAGCATTGCATGATGTTGTCATAAACATACATATTTGCCGGGATCCTCGAGGTTCTCGTCATTCATGCCAGAGGGAATAAGCCAGGTACCAGGGAACAAGCCGAAACCGCCTGCATTGGCTTCACTAAACTCGCCAGGTAGCAATCCTGAGAATTCGCTTTTGATGAACTTGGGTCGAACACGCTCCGGTAGGAGATATGATGAGGGGAAACGGTACCACTCCTTGCCCAGACACACGTTGTCGCCCGGCTTGCTCACTCCCACCTGATGTAATGGCTTGTACACCTTCAAAGGTGCTGGGTAAGCCGTAAGGGTGCCAATAGTCCGAAGCACACCCACGTCGAAAGCCAACAATAACGGTATGCTGACGATGGCAAGCTTCACTTGCGGGGGGATTCTACTGACCCAACGGCTCGGATCTGTCGATCCCAGGTTCGCAAGCAGTATGTGCAGCGCGATGGCGGCGTTCAATGCCAATGCTGGGTACACTGGATACATGAACCTCTCCTCTTTATGAGGCTGAAGGGTGAAGATGCCGAGCCAAAGATAGAATGGGCTTACGAAAACAGTGCTTCGTAATAGAGTTTGCTTGGAGACAGACCTTTGCAGAAGCAAGTGCTGGACGAGGACCAACGGCAGAGCTCCTAGCGCCAAGAAAAACCAAACGTTGAAGTTTAAGGCAAGATTGCGGATGTAGAAATGCCATGGCTCCACACCGTAGATGTCAGGTCCTCTGCTTCCACCACTGAACACATTGTACATGACAATGTTCCATGGAACACATGTGATGGTCTTGTAGAAGAACGTATCTAGGGCCATCTGCAAAGCCTGTGACGTGTGAGCAAGTCTTCGAGAGAGTTTGGATTGTCATACCAAAACAAGGAGTGACCGAACAAAGCCGTCGGCAAGGCGCGTAATGCACTCAATGACTTCACCGGTAAGGGATACCAGGAAAACCTCTTCTGCCACGAAGGGGAGCACAAGAGCACCTGCGAAAGGCCATCCCAGTAGCGTCCCGATTCCAAACCACATTATGCCCTGAGCAGTCCTGATGCCACCACTCCAGTCCATGAAGGCAGAAAAACCAAGCATCGTCATGTACATGGCAAAGCTGGATGGTAGATAGGCTGGTGCAGCATGGTACATGCCCGGGCTGAATACCATCACAAAGACGAAGAAAAGGGCTACGCGAGGATTGAAGGTTCTCGCAACCACCGAATAGAGACGGGTCTGGCACAGAGCGCAGACAATGGCCAGGAAGGTACGCAGAAAGTAGAACTCGGCAGTCCTTGACCTAGCATATCCCATGAAACGAAGTGGCACCATTCCTAGCTTGATGACAAGCGAATGCATGCCAGTGTATGTCCAGCTGCGGATGGCATACTCAGGAGAGTACTCCCATGTCTGCAGGCCATAGCCGTGGTTCAAGTAGTGTGTAGGTTCCCAGTAATTGAAGACTTCGTCGCAGTCCTGAATCGGTGCGAAGAAAGCAGCTACAATGTTGGCGGCAGCGAATATGTAGAAGGCGATGATGGGCTCGAATTCGTGAAGAGCCTTCTGAGCCTGTACAGGCGGTCTAGGGGCGATGGGGACCCCCTGCTTTGGTGGTGGTGGAGGAGGAGGCATCGTTTGGTTCGTCTGAGGACAAATGGTCAATTTGTATGCTCTGCACAAGAAGAAGTTGACGGTCCCAATGCTGGCGTCTTATGCGTACTATGAGAGAGAGCAGATAGCTGTGTGACCAGCAGGACTCACAACATGCACGATGGGTGTCAATGGCTCTACGAGAACATTGCCGAGCAGTGAAAGAGCTACCCTTGACTAGCTGGCCGTAGATGCCGTCACTGGCGCGCGATCTCCCAAATTCCGTAGGGCTGCGGCGCCAGCAAGGGGTGGCTCCTGCCAAGCGACACTAGTCGGTGGATCCGCATCAGTTCAAAAATGGCAACGTTTCTACGCTCACCAGAACATATCACCGCACGCATTAAGCAGACGGGTGCAAACCGCAGTTACTGCCACAGCAGCAAACAACGCGTGCTTTCAAAGACTGTAGAGAATCCAGCCATGTCTGATTCTCAGGAACCGCCGGCTAAGAGGGCGCGGCTGGAGGCGGACGCTCCTTGCACTGGAGTGTCCTCCCTCGACGCGCCAGGCTCGCCAGTCGATGACTTGGACGACGACTTCTACGACACTACGCCTGTCAAGCCTGCCGCACTCTCTTCTGCACCACATGATGGACCTTCAGCATCGCTCACGGCGACTGCGCCTGCTCCATCGAGCTTCTCATTGCCAGGACTCGGCTCTCTGGGCGACACCGCCGTCACACAGCCTGCTGCTGAAATCGACGCAGACGTGGTCATGGGCACTGCAGCGTATGACAAAGGCGAGCTCAAAGCTGAGGAGGCCTTCTATCATGATGCGAGCGCGGTCGAGCCGCCTGTGGCCAATCAGCTGCAGGCTCTGCGCGAGGCTCCACAGCACGGTAAGCCGTTGCGTCCTGAGCTGCATGCTGCGTCCCTGACAACTGCGCAAGATGCCCTTGAAATCACTTCGACTACAGCATCTGTCTTCGATGATGGAGAGATCCTGACAGAGTCCGCGCCAGCCGTCGACGCCCACATCGAGCAGGCGCCCAGTGCTGTCGCTGCACCTGCTACAGAGACTTCAGAGCCCACAGCAGACGAGAGCAAAGCCGAGTTTCTTCGTATTGGTGAACAGAACAAGGACAACAAAGAAGCCGAGTGGCAGCTCGACTCGGATGCCTCGGATTCGTCTTCGGACTCGTCGAGCTCAGCCGACAGCTCAGACGACGATGCAGACGATGGAGAGCTTATGGATCCAGAGGAGATGGTCCGCCTGTTGATGGCAGAGTCCGCTGACGATGCTGGCGCTACCGGCAAAGCCAAAGTGAAGACTTTGAACGAGCTTGATGAGCAATATGAAAAGCCAGACATCACCGTCACCAACGAAACACAGATCACAGAGTTGGGCAAGGTCGAAGCCGTTGTCGACAATCTCGTCCTGGTGCGGGCAAAGATCTCTGGCGATTACCAGGTGCTCGAGTCGGGATCTGCCCTGTGTCTCCAGAACTTCACCATCATTGGGAAGATTTCCGAGCAAATCGGTCGGGTTGAGGAGCCGAGATACTCGATTGGCTTTAACGACCCTGCTGAAATCACAGCCCTAGGTATTGCCAAAGACACGCCCATCTATTACGTCGATGCACACTCGACCTTTGTCTTCACCGAGCCTTTGCGCAAGCAGAAGCACACCGACGCTTCGAATCTCCACGACGAAGAAACGAACGAAGTCGAGTTCTCTGACGACGAGGCAGAGGCAGAATTCAAGCGACAGCAGAAACAGGCCAAGAAGGCCAGGCAAGAAGCAAAGAACGAGCCAGAGCCAGAGCAAAAGCCAATACCCACCGGTCCGAGGGGACACGTCGATAAGCCTGTATCCTACTTCCCTGCAGCCAATGAGTATCAGGGCGGTGGACTCAAGTACAGCGATGATGAGGATGAAGATCTGGGCATGTACAAGCCGCTGGCACGGCCGAGTCATTTTGAGGAAATCGTCGGACAAGGTGCTCCACTCGAAGATCGCAGTCACGTTCGCAGAGGCATGATGCGAGGCCGGGGCGGATGGGGTGACCGCGGCCGAGGCTTCCGTGGGCGAGGTAACTTTGGCGGTCGCGGCGACTTCTCTGGCGGACGTGGTGACTTTGGTGGTGGTCGAGGCGGGAGAGGAGATGCTCGAGGTGGGCGAGGTGACAGAGGAGGCGGCGACCGTGGAGGGCGCGGCAACAAACAAGCTGATAGAGGCCGACCTCAAAACCAACAGCAAGACAACCGTCAGATGAGCGTACCCCGACCTGACAACAGATCTGCCACATCGGCCTCACCTGCTCGTCAGCAAGAGCGTCAACAGTCCTCTCAGCCTCAACACTCTCCACCTGCGAAGAGCAAGAATAAGAACCGAAAGCAGCGACAACGGGAGAAGCGCGAACGCGAGGCACAGGAGAAACAACAACACCAGCAACAGAACCAGCAACAGCAGCAGCAACAGCAGCAGCAGCAGCCACAGCAGCAGCCACAGAAACAGCAGCAGCAGCACGCCTCGCCTGCACCTTCTGGTCCTTCAAACGCTAACTCTTACGCAAACAACAACAGTACAGGTTGGCCGACACAGTACCCACAGTCAGCGCCGCCAGCGGCTACGTACCCTCCAGCTCCACCACCTGCCGCTGCAGTGCCGTATACAAATCCCGCGCAATATGCTCAGCAACCCGCTGCGCAGGCTCAACCCAACCAGCAGGCGAATTGGGCAGCATGGGCACAGTGGTTTCAGGTTGTTGGAGCCATGAGCCAGCAAGGAGGACAAGCCCAGCAACCTCAAGCACCAGCCCAGCCGGGGCCGTATATGCACCCGCAGGCGCCAGCACCTACACCAGCACCGCCGCCACCACCTCAGGCTCACGCTCAAGCTCAGTACGGGTACCCGCAACAGTGGCAGTATCCGCAGAACGCAGCACCAGCACCAGCACCGAACACAAACTCTCAACAGACTACTGCTCAAGCTGGGGCTCAGTCTCTGCAAGACATTCTTCGCGCGCTCGGAGGTGGCGGCGGTGGCGGTGGCGGTGGCGGACAACCGTAGAAGGTTGGAGCGCCATTATGGAATGATATTACTCGGTGATTGGAAAGAAGTGAATGTATGATTATGCTGGATAAGCAGGCAGAAAGCGGTCACGTTGAAAGACATGTGTAGATTCATCGATGGTACCAAGTGTGTAGGACCCGTCTCAAGTCTAGGCTGTGCCAGAGAGAATGCGATGATTGGAGCTGACACGGGAAGTCGAAGTCAAGATGCAAGGGCTGGGAGGGAGCGCCTTGTTCGTCATGTTGCCGAAGGACTGGTACGATGTGAGCCGCTGTTTGCCGTTAGTCGTTGGCCGTTCAGTGCATGCATGCATGCAGGCCTTGGTTGCTTGCCGTGCCGGCGTGGTCACTTGAGAGGAGAAGAGAGAGAGACAGCTTCCGAGGGGGTGCAATAGGAAAGCAACAAGACTAGATTAAGCAAGCGTTTCAGTGCATGTCTCTATTTGCATCTCGATGTTGCAAGACATGGAGAGGGTCCGTTGTTGGCGTCATCTCGCAGACGCACAGGCGGTCA
This sequence comes from Ascochyta fabae, assembly GCA_004335285.1. Taxonomy (NCBI): domain Eukaryota; kingdom Fungi; phylum Ascomycota; class Dothideomycetes; order Pleosporales; family Didymellaceae; genus Ascochyta; species Ascochyta fabae. The sequence continues at coordinate 689 of SATU01000442.1, read as the reverse complement.
TAGCGGGGGGGCGCCACAATGGCTGTGCGCGGCGGAGCGGGGAGTGATGTCGCAGCTCCAAACAAGCAGTGCGCGGTGTCGGCGGGCGTTGGAAGCAGAGCATCAGGCGGGCGAGACGACAGGTGCTGCTCGGCTGCTGCTCGAGTGCTGCTCCACGGCTGCTCAGCTGCTTCCGGCGAGTCTGCGCTGGCAGCGTGACGCGCGTGTGTGAGTGAGGGCAGCAAGGCGCGCAAGACACGGTACTGTGGAGGGGCGCTTTTTTGTCGCTGTTCTAGGCGGGAGGCGAGCGAGGATGCTGGTCGGTGGAGGAGGGACCCCGGGTGCAGGTGGCGCATGTAGGCTCGAGAACAGGTGAGCATCCGCAGCCCAGCTGGAGTGGAGCCCGCTCGCCGAATGTGCAACCACCCCATCTTCGACACGACTCTGCAACTGTTTGTGACTGCTGCCGCCACGCACTGCCTGCACTGCCTGGCGCATCCTCTCCGCCGCTGCCTCCCGCCCGTCCGCTCTGCTGGCTCTGGTCTCGTCCCGCTCCGCCCCATGTGCACATCGTCACGGCGCCGCGCCTCGATGAAGCAGCCGTCCTAGGCCCACCTGCGCAAGCAGCCCTCGACCACGGCCCCAGCAGCAGCAGCCATCGCCCGCACCCACCGCCGCACCCGGCGCGGCACCACCGCGCCCACCCCGCG
>SATU01000441.1:0-25329 GCA_004335285.1 Ascochyta fabae | reverse complement strand
TAGTGGAGTCCCGTTGACGTCACTCGTTTTCTCGACTGGAACGGTCATGTCATTGCTTTTCTGTAGTTGTGTAAAGGACAGGACAGGACAGGGCAGGAGGAAAGGATGGGCTGTGCAGCTGAGATCAGGCACTTGTAGGCCTCTGATGGGCCGGGGTCAATCAAGTTTATCAACACCATCCGCTGTCGAGGCAGTTGCTACGGTGATGGGGGAGCCGTTCGCAGCGCCGCGCGTCCGTGCCGGCGCTAGAGGGCGATACGCTCCCGCGGCCAAGTCGAAAGTGTCCCAGTGTGGAAAGTCGAAAGTGGAAAAGTGAACTGCAGCTAGTGCACGTGAGCGTCAAGTCTTCGCGTCTCGTACTGCGCCGCCTCTTCACTGCCGCCTGCGCCGCCTCTTCACTGCCGCCTGCGCCGCCTCTTCACTGCCGCCTGCGCCGCCTCTTCACTGCCGCCTGCGCCGCCTCTTCACTGCCGCCTGCACTGCCGCCTGCACTGCACGCCTACTACATGGCCATGCTGCGCCAAGCCACACGAGTCTGCGCCTTCTGCGAGGTGCGCTCCTTGCTGGGCACACGGCGCGCCGTCCCCTCTCTGCACGCCCGCCACCAGACCCGTCTCTACACGCAGGTACAGCGCGAACCAAGCGAGCGCACCGAACGAGAACGAGAACGAGGACGAGAACCAAGTGACCGCCCCCGCTCCTCCCTCCCCCCGCGTTCGCGTCCCCCGCCTAGGCATCGTGATGGCGCCTCGTTTCCCCGCGACGGCGCCTCGTTCCCCCGCGACGGCGCCTCGTTCAACTCGCGCCTAGCAGAGCGCCCACGACAGCGCCCAGAAGGCTCGCACCGCCCAGCACAAGGCTCACAGCGCCCACGACAGCGCCCAGAAGGCTCGCACCGCCCAGCAGAGGGCTCACCACAACGCTCAACCCACGGCCGCCACGATGCAGAGCGCTCACGCCAACGCCCAACCTACGGCCGCGACACTCTCCAGCTCTCCGGCTCCGTCCATCGCGCAGCCGGCGACAAGGCCAGGCGAAAGCCCCGCGAGCCCTACTCGTTCCTCAACAAGACAAGAGCCCCGCCCATGCTGGAGCGCAAACACAACAAGGCCAGCGAACGGGGCCACGCCAACCATGAAAAGAACCCGCGCCGACAAAACAACGACAAGAGACGCACCAACCCCGACGCCTTCCACGCCCTCAAGATGCAGCGCTCCCTCCACGACATCCCCTACGCCTCGCGCAAGGCCGTCAAGGCCAAGCTCGAGCACTACGACGCCTTCGACAAGTTCCCCCTCGCCCACCCCACCCACGCCGCCATCAAGGACGCCCTGCCCGACCTCGACTACCGCAACCCCACCCCCGCCCAGGCTCTCGCCATCCCCGCCCTGCTCGGCCTGCGCAAGGAGAAGCGCACCCGCCGCCCCGCAAACAAGTCCTCCGGCCCCGAAGCCTTCCTGCTCGCCGCCGAGACGGGCTCCGGCAAGACGCTCGCCTACCTCCTGCCCACCCTCGACGCCATCAAGCGCGAAGAAGCCCAGGACAAGGAAGACGACGATGCCGCTGCCCTCGTCGAGCTCCCCCCCACCAAGCAAAACGACATGTTCGACGTCCCCGAGCCCTCCATCAACAGGGCCGTCGACCCCGCCCGCCCCCGCGCCGTCATCCTCGTCCCCTCCGCCGAGCTCGTCGCCCAGGTCGGCGCCGTCGCAAAGTCCCTCTCCCACACCATCAAGTTCCGCGCCGCCCCCATCAGCGCCAAGATGAGCGCCACCGTCATCCGCAACCGCCTGTTCAACGAGCACGGCGTCGACGTCGTCATCTCCACCCCCCCGCTGCTCGCCAGCATCGCAGAGTCCAACCCCAACATCCTCGCCCGCGTCACCCACCTCATCTGCGACGAGGCCGACTCGCTCTTCGACCGCTCCTTCAAGCCCAGCACCACCGACATCCTCGACCGCGCCACCCCCAGCCTCAAGCAGCTCGTCCTCTGCTCCGCCACCATCCCCAAGTACCTCGACAAGTTCCTCCTCGACAAGTTCCCCGACATGCACCGCCTCGTCACACCCAACCTCCACGCCATCCCGCGCCGCGTCCAGCTCGGCGTCGTCGACGTCAACAAGGACCCCTACCGCGGCAACAAAATGCTCGCTTGCGCCGACACCATCTGGCAGATTGGCAAGAGCACCGCCGAGTTCGACCCCGAACAAGGCAAAGCAACCATCAACACCAAACGCATCCTCGTCTTCGTCAACGAGCGCGAAGACACCGAAGCCGTCGCCGACTACCTCTGCAAAAAGGGCATCGACGCACTCGCCTTCCACCGCGACACCGACCCCGTCCGCCAAGCCAAGACCCTCGCCTCCTTCACCGACGGCTCCATCTCCCCCTCCTTCAACCAGAAAAACATCCCCGACAGCCACGACGACGCTCCCTCCCCCACCAGATCCCTGCCCAACACCAAAGTCATCGTCACTACCGATCTCGGCTCTAGAGGTATTGATACGGTATCGGTCAGGCACGTCATCCTCTACGACGTCCCGCATACCACCATCGACTTCATTCACCGACTCGGTCGCACAGGCCGCATGGGCCGTCGTGGACGCGGTATCGTCTTGTTGGGTGCTGGCGATCGCGCAGATGTAGTGCGCGAGGTGAGGGAGGCTATGTTTAGGGGGGAGGCTTTGATATAAATCACTTAGCTGTTGCCTACGTGGTGTAACCTTGTAGGATATGTATACGTAGATAAAAGTGTTGTAGGTATACTACAGCATAGCATACCAAGGCGTTCGTAGGAATACGATCTATATCTTCTACTCCCTTTTATCTTTTTACATGTATAATATACATAATAGATGGTTTAGAAAAATTGTCTAGTGCTAGCTCTCTCAACATTCTTTAAACTAAAATAAAATAGAAGAATCAATAAGAATACTTTTAACACCAAGTGTGTATTTTATAAATAAGCTATTAAACAGTTTTTTTAGCAGTAATATAGTATTACAAAACATATACATTAACACATCTAAATAAGATATAGCCTAATCTATTCAAATAAACAAACGCTATTCCTTAGAGATTATTATTCCAAGTTAAAGTACTTGTCTACTGTATTAAGCTACTACTAATCTACAGACTTATAGTTTCTTAATAACTTGTGAACTAAAAGAGATTAGGAAAATTAATACGATGTTCATACTCGAGGTATCTTGGAAGCCGGGTACTATAGGGTCATTGATCGATGGGATTGGAGATGCATACAAATCGACCTAGAATGGATTGGAACATACGCTACAGATTCCTGAGATGATACCTATGGCACTGCCAGATCAGACAAAACTTTCGTCTCAGCAAACACGCAGCTTCTCAAACTCAGTCGTGCCCTCATACGGCTGCAGGTAGTTATCCTCTTTCCATTCCAGCCCACCTTCCACAACACCGAAATTAAAGGCTACCCGACTCTTCCCGCTCGTGTTCGCCGCACTGGTGTGCATGAGATTACCGTGCATCAACACCAACGTCCCGGCCTTGACTTCCAATTCTTTGAACACGAGGCCTCCTTTCTCATCCCTCTCTGGTGCAGGAACATGGGCAGATGTGTTGGAGACATCAGCAAAAACCGCATCTTCCAGCGCCTCGAACTGCGGCATGCCCTTGTCATCCTGACGAAATCGCCTCGTGATTGGCGTTACTAGATGGCTTCGCGGTGATACCGCAAGACAACCGTTCTTCGTATCCGCATCTTCCAGTGCGTACCAGAAGGTCGTGCAGCTCGGTGGGTCGGTGAAGCTGGTGCATCCGTCTTGGTGTGGCACTACTTTCCCTCCTACCTGTGCTGCTTTGACAATCACCAGACTCTGCACCACGCGTGGGTCGGTGTAGCCCAGCGATTTGGCTACATCTGCGTGCTGCGTACTCATGATTGCGCGACGGAAGGGGGGGAGTACCCGGTGGATGCCGCAGCCTAGGCGCTGGATGTGTTGGAGCGGGGTGGTGTTGGGTTGGAAGGCACCTGTACTGCTCGTCAGTTATGACGACTCAAAGGAGATACTGGCGATGGACGCACGCTCCGTCAAAGCCGCTATGACGCGACCATTGGGGTTTACACAACCCTTTTCCCATTTGTTGAACTCTTGTTTCCTCACGCCTGGACCCCCTGTCGCTACAGCTTCTGCGCTTTCGTGCACACACTGAAGTAAGTCGGCAACTGTCTGGCTGGACAAGGCGTCTGGAACCACAAGGTAACCATTATCTCTGTAGAACTGCACCTGCTCGTCGGCAAGCACAAGTGGCTGCGCGGCGCCGCGCATCTTCAACACTGGAGGCGCGTCGTCACGCTGAGGTCCTGTGACCTCCATGACTGCGAGTCTGGAGTCGAGGGTGTCAGGTACAAGGCTTTGCATCAAAGCCGGTTGAGGATTAAGATTCTGGTTCTGGTTGGTGAGCAACAGCGTGAGCAGGAGAGGGCCGTCTTTGTGACTTGCCTCACTACCGGTGAGTCCCAGCGCTCCATGAACGGCGAACCTCGTATCTAGCGTGTCTGGCTGTGGAGAAGTTTGAGCTGCGGCGTTGGGGTTGTTGTTGTTGTTTTGGTTGTTGAGCAACAGCGCGAACAGTAAAGGCCCATCGTCGTGAACTGCCTCACTACCGCTTGGCCCCAGCACTTCGTGAACGGCAAACCTCGTATCTAGCGTGTCTGGTTGTGGACCAGCTTGGGCTTGGGCGGCCGCATTGTTATTGTTGTTCCCCATCAGCAGTGCGAGGAGTATAGGACCATCGCCGTGACTTGCTTCACTACCGCTTGGTCCCAGCACCTCATGAACAGCGAATCTTGTGTCCAGTGTATCTGGCTGAGGATCAGGTTGAGCCGCAGCATTGGCGTTGTTGTTATTATTTCCCATTAACAGTGCGAGGAACAGAGGGCCGTCGGCACCTTCTTCTGGCAGCTTGATGTCGACACGCTCGCTTGACAAGAGATTCTCAGATCTTCGTAGCTCGTGGACCGCAAGTCTCACATCAAGTGTGTCTGGTATGGCACGAGTCTGGACATTCGAGCTTGCCTCGTCGTTGCCTCCCTTGGAACCGTCTTTACTCTCGTCTTTCGCCGGCATTGATGCGGACTTCTTGTCCTTGCCTGCTGCGGAACGTCAATGCTGATGATCAAAGACATAGAGATAACAATTCATTCACCATCTTTCGGTACAGCAGTTGAGTCTCCAGGTCTCTTTGTGCCCGAGGCTGCAGAAGAAGAAGCCATCGTGGGTACTGGCAAGAGTTGCTTAGTCGATCTGATATTCAGTCCTTTATATATCGTTTTGCCGATAGATTTGAAGGTTCCGAGGTATGTAAAAAGCAAACAAAGGCCTTCTTGCGCACCTGGGCCTAGCGCGGTGGATCGACTGCCAGTGTCATGCCAAAGCGGACATGCCCGCTCGTTCAGCTGCAGCCACATCCTTTGCTTGTCCACAGCGCATGTCACGCACGCAGCAACAGGTCCACCTTCCCCACTTTACGCAAGATACGCGAAATCACAGGTGTCTCAAAACTCCACTAACATCTGAACCGCACAAAGGGTGTCGTGTTGAAGATTTCTTGCACCAGTGAAGACTCACCACGTTCATAGCCGAGATACTCCGTTGCACACTCCGTGCAGCTGCAGATGCACCACGATGACCGATCAAGATCACCTGCACACCACTTTAGACCTCTTTTATGTCGCTCAAAATCGCAAGAGCCATATTGTGGGTCAAGAACAGAGATCATATCCAGCCCTTCCCACGCAGTCCTCATTCACCAGTCTCGACATGCCTCCCCACCACCCAACCCACGTACAAAAGAAACACCATGGGGACCACGACCTCATCGTGGGACGCTTAGAACAATACATCAAAGCCTATCGTACCGGAAAGCCCGAGGCAATGATGGAATTCTACCATCCAGACAACTTCATCTACTCCGACTTCAGTGCGCACCATTACTCCAAATCACACCACACACTGACAACCAGCAGGTGCAGATCGCCACGGCTTGGGCCACAAAGAAGTCAAAGACACATACAAGAAGACTTTCAGTAACTTCCACGACTTGGAAATCAAGACTATGTCTGTGCATGGCCACAAGGATTTCACGGCCTGGGAGTGGGAGATCACTTGCAAGCCGGCTGTGGATAACGATACGGGGGCGAGGATAGCGAAGGAAGATGCGGTTCCGAAGATGTTGGTTGGGTGTACGTTGATGTGGTGGGAGGGAGGCAAAATTGTGCGGAACCATGATTATGTTCAGACGAGGGATGTGTAGATGTGATATCTGAAATGAGGGAGTTGAACTTTCGGTAGCTTTATAGTAGAGGTCATTGGTGGTTATGCTGGATGTCATGGTTGTCTGCAAGACGACGCTGTTGTATTAGGTCTCGCTCCAGCTTTTTGACAAGAATGAGCTTTCGCTTCAGCACAGGCTCTTCTGAGTGAGATGGCTTTGAAACGGCAGAGATTGATCTGTTTCAACGTTGTATTTTTCGGTATTTCATGCTATTTTTCTTGTCTTAACCTTTTTTAAACTAGGTAACTAGGGTTTACCTTCTTATAGATGATTCGACCTCTAGACACCTGTGTCTCCTATACTGTTACAATCTAAGCTTCCGCTCATAGAGTATGTTACTTCTTTACACCTCGAGGTTTTCCGTGCTTTACGACTTGATGTTCTTTCCTGACTCAACACTCGCCTTTGTCTTTCATGGTCTCACGTGTTTATACATATTGTTTGTTTGTATGCAGAAAACCGGGGAGATAGGAAGAAATAGGTAGAAGAGAGTGTCTGTAGTGCAATGCTCGGTTACTTAACGTATTTTCTTAGTGGTGAAACTATATGTTGCCATCATCGAGACTGTCATCATACTGGTTATCAAGTCAGTCATCGGAGTAGCTCAGCTATATCATGCGTAGGAGTGCTATTTGGGTCTCTCAAATATAGTAGAGGTGAGGTGAGAACGCTAAAGTAAAAAGATCGCAAAAGTGATTAGGGTTATCTGAACCGAAAGGGCAATCCTGAACGCGGGAATTTCTAAGCGTGTGAATCCTCATCTTGATTGACTTACCCATGAGTGAGCTTCACTAAACAGTCCAGATATAACAGAATTAGGGCTACCCAACAGATAGTATGATGGTTAGTACACTCAACGTTGTGATTGCTTCGTGAAAGCAAGGTTAGAATCTCGACACAGGCTTCAAAGTCTCCATAGATTTCGTGGGTTACGTTATATCACTGCCCGGACTTCCTTCTATGAGATCTATGCAAAGGCCTCTTCATTGTAAACCTCCAGCAGTCTGATCAACTCAGTTGATTTGTGCGCGTATGCAATTTCAGTGGGGGTGGGAAGTTTTCGAGGACAGTGAGGATCAGCGTGGCCTGTCCAGAGGAGTCTTCTTGCAATTTCCAAGAAATCTTCATGACCGTCCTTGACATAAAGCAAGAAGCTGCGTCTCAACGGCGTTGATCTGTGACATGAACCAAAGTCGGGTCTGATGCCGTCAGAACGCAGCAAAACCTGCACCAAACCGACATTACCAGATTCCACTGCTCGCATGAGAGCAGTCCGACCAGATCGGTCTTTTAGATTAGGGTGAACATCTTTCCGTTTCAGCAGGTCAGAGATCATTGTTATGGCGCATCCGTCGGCTACCATCGCACACCACATGAGGGCAGTTCGTCCAAGGTCATCTCGCGCATTCGGTCTGCATCCTGGTTGCGCAAGTAAAAGCCTGAACGAGCTGAGGTCGCCCAACTTTACAGCGAGGATGAGCGATGTAGCACCACACTTGCTATCGCGAGCTATTGCATCTGAGCCGGCGTTTAGGAATAGTCTGACATAAGTTTTCCGTCCCTGGTATAGTGCCCATAGTAATGGTGTCATGCCTTCTTTGTTCTTGGCCTCTAGATTCAAGTTCGCTCTAGTCAACAGTAAACTGACGACTTCTTCGTTGTGTGGTTGGCAGACGATCTCGAAAAGAGCTTGTTCGAGGTCTTGATTGTCTTTTTCTGACTGCAGTCCAGCTTTGAACAGTTGCTCTAATATCAAAACTCGGCCGCTTTGGTTGATACGGCCTCGAACTGCGGCTGACAAAGCTTTTTGCCTATTGAAGAAGGTTGTTTCTTCGATGCAGAGCTTTGCAATCCCATCGAATCCTCTGGTAGCAGCGTAGACAAGCAGGCTCTCATGTTCACCCCAAAGGTGTGAATCATTGACGAGGATCGGATACTTCTTCAGGATTGATGCTAGGTGCTTCAGATTCATGGTGGTGGGGTTCTTGTCTTTCCAAACCGGAGGAAACTTCCTGGCATAAATTCCAAGGTCAAACAGTTCAGGATGATCGGCTCCGTACTCTACTAGTACGTCTACGACAACTTCCGTAGACGCATAGAAAAAGTAACCCTTGAAGGGGAATGTCTTAGTCCCTGACAACACATATTTGCCACTGATCATTTCTGAAAGGGAGGAGCTCTCGGTCTTCAACGCGCTTCTTAGCATCTCGGCATCGCCGAACTCGCATAGGTAAGTCAGCGTTTCACGACCCGTTTTGAAGCCTTCGATCTTCAGAGCAAGATTGCGGCGACCCTGCGGCAGTTTTGTTGTAGTGCTTTGCTCCTCAGACTCGGGGGAAAGGCCGAACAATGCGCGTGCAGCAGCGGCGTGACCGGCATAGAGAGCTGCTAACAGGGGCAATTCGTATCGCCCACCCCACAAAGCTAGGTGCTCTTCCCTGTCGGGGTGGATTCGAATCAGCTCGGCACAGCCATATTGGGCCAGTAAATACAGAAAATGGATGTTGTTATCCGACAAGATGCCTCGCGTATACATGTCGTATATCCCGGTCAAGGTACTCTTGTAGAACTGTTCGATTCGTTTTAGGAACGAGCTTTGATCCAAACCTGACTTCTGTGCCCACTCCGCATGGTGAAGAACGTGATCCATCACATACGGAGTTAGAGGAGCGCTATAAACACTACGATATCCGTCTGCTGGTTTTAGGAAACTTGACGATCCGGTGGTGTTACGGTAGGTTTGGATCTTGACAATATATAGTTTCACTGCCTCCAGATGCTGCAGGCAGATTTTGAGAAGGGTGCTGTGACCTAACCCTTGAGGGTTTACCACATTACGCTGAAGATTCTTCATCCCGTCTTCCTTGAGGAAAAAGTCTCGTACAGATTCGTGTATCCATTGAACAGTCGGTTCTTTCGACTTTGTGATCTCTGCCAATCCTTTGGAAGCGTCGAGCACGAACTTCCTCGAATTCTCAGCGGTCATCTGGTCGGAATGGGATTGATCAAGTGCATATTCGCCTTCGCAAAAACTTTCGACCGCAGCGCGAAATTCCTCTGCTTTCAGCGGTCGTGCCGCGTAAAGGATTACCTGAACACAGACAGTAAGGTATTCCGGATTCTTTTGATCTCTTGTGAGCATGTCGACGAACAGATCATGGAGGCCGGCAGGAACTAGTGCAAGCCTTTTCTTGAGGGCTTTGATCCTCCCCGTATCGTATTCTTTGTTTAGCATGGGTATCACCAAATGCACCCAAAGGAATATACCAGAGGATTTTCGCAGGATCTCGGCCCGGATGTCTTCGACTTGCGCAGTCGTCCCAATCTTGAGATGGGTGTAAATATAGAGAGTGATATCGTTCGTGTGTTCTGGCTCTGTTTCGAGTACAAGCTGAAGCCCCGTACGGATACTGATTTCAGGGTAATGTCGGCTCGAGAAACACACTCGAAACTCTGCTGCTTCCTCTATTTCACCGAGTTCTTCAAAAAACGACACCATGTCGCGGATGTCCTCTTCAGGGCATTCGTCTAGAGCGTCAACATAGCAGACAACACGTTGGTCCCCGAGCTCCTGGAGACATCGTGTAAAGAGCTCGCGAAGTGTCTCGTTCTGCCAACCGGATTCTTCTATAAATTCGAACGCGGATTTTTCGTATAGGTCGAAAATTTTCCAGGCCTGTGGAGCATGGTCGAGAAGCTGTAACAGCAATGCACGGTACAAGCCAGTTGTTGACTTCTCAAGGTCGTCACCACGAGCGTTGAAAAAGAATGACAAGACAAGGCACTTTTTCATCGTCCTTTTGGCCTGAGAAAAGAGAAACTTCATCATGATGGACTTTCCTGAGCCTGGTTTTCCCTTGATCCAGAAGAAGCCACGATGCTGCTTCAGTTTATCCACATGCATCCAGTCGCTGTATCGCGCGTTCTTGAGCAACCAACGACAGGTCTTTGCCTGCGCCTGCTTGAGAGTAAGAAGACGCGCATCTCTTTGTTTGAAGTGAAGGCTGTCCTTGATCCTGTTTCTTTGCTCGTCTGATAGGGTGGAGATTTCAAGCTTAGTCTCGGGATGTAGTGCGTTTGATGAAGGTTGGTGGCTGCCTTCGTGAGATGTTCCTCGGCTAGATGTCGGAAGTATATGAAGATTGGTGGCATGGCTAGTGGATTGGGGTACGTCCAGCTCTTGAGTGTCTGTTTGATTGTCAGTTTATGTTCATTCTAAACCCAAAGTCAAATCCGGCAGCCGTGCCAAAGCGCTACAAGCATTGAACTTAAGGTGCACTGACCGCTAGACCCTCTCATGACGTTATCTGCTGTCCAAGAGTTCGCCACTTCTGTCGGCTTAATCACTAACAGCAACTCTTTCGCGTACGCTGCTGCGATCCCCGCAGCGTATGGCTGCCACCGATCGTTCTTGTGACTATCAGCGTAATCACAAATGCCCCTAACGACCAGACAAGGAAAGGCATTCATGAGCCCCGCAGCTTCCATCTCGAAACATAGTACACCACCGAGCTGCGCGCTGGCTCTGTCTCTTTGAGCAGCATTCTTCATCACTCGATTCCCTGACGCTATTGTCCCGTAATGCACAGATACGCCTCCGTTGGTGTTACGCGGCTGTCGAGATATTCGTTTGTCGGTGCGGCACCTGTCGCATGTCCGGGCGTGGGGGTTTTCGTGATCATACTCAGCTGCAAAGAGTACGTCAGGTCCAGTATTATCTCGCTGGAACTTTGACAAACGCTCCAGCCTTAATGCATGCTTAGACAACCCGCTTCTTTCAAGCAATTCATTAGCCTGCACTCTGGACACCGCGTTAAGCAATGTCCGAGGCGGAGAATTAAGCAACCCTGTCCGCAGGAATCCATTCACCGTCGACTTTCCCATGTCGTATTGCACCACTCCACCAAAGGTCGCATCAGGTTGGCTAACTACCACGTCCCCGAGTCGAACATCTGCCTGGGTGCTTGGAACACCTCCACCAATGCCAACCATCAGCCCTATCCGGATTTTCTTGAAAGTCGCCAGCATCTGCGTCGCGACAACAGCTGCCGAATTGGTCCCGGTCTGACCAGCAGGCAAACAGCCAATAGCCACATTGTGTCCACCAATTGAGCCAAGGACATATAGGTTATCGTGGTTATCGGCCGGGTCGCGCTCGATATCATCGTGCTCTTCGTCCAGCATGAGCTGGGCCGCCGCCAGCTCGACTGGTAAAGCGCAGACCCATCCCACGGTGTAGTCTATGCTGCGCAGTTGGCGCGGCATTCGTAGTCGCTATAGTATGTACCCTCTTGTGAGATGGATAGAGTGGAGTGAAGGGGGAGTAGAGTGAAGAGGATCCCACAATTGTTGTAGATAGGGGTGTCTGTGACCAGCCATTCGCTCAGCCTTGCGACGTAAAGCATCTGACTGAGCCTGCATGCTGTCAGCTGGGACACGTCCAAGGCTGAGACGCACCAATATACTCAGCCGTAGATGAGGAGGAAGGCGCTACTAGCGGCACACTCATTGGCTATCCAAGAGTGGGGCCTTACATGGGCGAGGCTCACGAAGGATCCTAAGAATTTAGTCAAGAAGGTTTCCAGGGAACTCGGACTTTACCTTGTGCCTAGTTTCGTGTGCGTTGCATAAAAAACCATCCCAAGTTGTCTTCATCAACCTAAAATGCAGCCACTCAGGGTGTTACACTTTTGTAGGTGTCCATATATCTTTGCTGGAGAGCACTGGCTAAGACGAACGTAGCTGCCGGAGTATGGACGCTAGAATCCAGAAGTCTGGAAAAACCCAGAAGTCTAGACCAATGGTTGAATGTACGGCAGCTTTTTGTTGAGTTTGAAAGCCTGCTAAACACAGTCGTAGGATACCACTGCCCCTAACTTCCAATACATGTACTATCCGACCTCGCCGAAAAAAGCGTTGTCCACTGATAATCTCCTACTAGGTTGATTGAAGAAGACATTTTCTCAATAAACAAACAACCAGCTCCAGAACTCGTGAAGCAGTTTCGGATCCCTGGTCATTTACTCGCAGACGTGTATCGGCGCTCAAACGGATTCTTTAGCTCTGCTGAATCGGCTGATGAAGATGGCCACCTCCAGTCTCACTGTAAGAGATTTTCTCAGGACTTCTGGCAGTTACTCATCTTGCAATAGACGCGTGGTACCGCATCCTGATCAAGATGGCTACGCGTGATGCCAAATCAAGCTACACATGGCACGAAATGACCTTCTGTTCCTTATGGACCCCTAATCGAAACATTGTGCTATGCATTAGTGTGCCATACCTCTTCGGAAAGCTACTCCAGAACGCTCTGTCACGAATGGAAACAGCGCTGCCAGCTGCAGAGCCATACTTGCTACACGTGCCTCTTTTAGAGGCAATCATTTCGATGCAGGATACTTCTGTATGGTCTTTGCGCGACATAGTCCGTGGTATTGAAAAGGTAAGCGCAAAGTAGTAGGACGTTCATGACGTTGACAATGAAGCTCTAGGACCGCTCACTTCCTGTACGTGGATTCCAGGGCTTTCTCATGATGCATGAGGCGGCGCGGCACGCTATCCACACCTTTGAGGTGCTCACTATCTCTGTGCAAACAGTTGAAGCCATGCAGCAAGATCTTGCTCATCTTTCCAGCGGAAACCAGCAGATAGACAAGAGCAGGTTGAGATCGTTGAAAGAATCGCGCACGCACATCAAGTTCCAAGTTCAGATGCTTCAAAACTTACTATTGCGATCGCAATCGAACAAAGAGCGACTGCAGAACGAGATTGCCCTTGTAGGCCAGCACCTTCTATTCGCGGAGGCAGAATGACTTACACACGTGTAGGCGTACAACATGATCGCCCAGCGAGACAGTTCCGTCATGACAGGATTAGGAGAGGCAGCCAAGCGTGACAGTAGAGCCATGAGGATGATTGCAGTGGTGACCATGGCTTTTCTACCTCCAACGTTTCTATCAGTCAGTACCGCCTGCTGTAGCGTGGAGTATACTAACTTGCATGGATTAGGCCATCTTCAGTATGAGCTTCTTCAACTACACACCGGAGCCGAGCGGTGTGGGCTGGTCAGTATCCGACAAGTTCTGGGTCTATTGGGTGTGTGCCATCCCGTTGACATGTCTGACACTGGCTGTTTGGTTTTGGAGGCAGAGGCAATCTGGCATCGTAAGTACACGGCGTTGAGAGATGGTCAATGGGAGTCGTTTACTTTTTCTTGACGAATTTACACCAAAACGTAGATATCCTGTCACCGTGTTGCCGTTCGAGTGGTGTGAAGTCTCCCTCTTTAAAAACAAAATGAGGGAATCCTTGTTCTTCATGGAAAAGCATGCTTCATTTTCGGCCCATATCAATCAATCACCTCTGTGTCTTGAAGATCCCTAGAGCATTGAGTACTATATCATTCAATTATTAGTCGATGGTGCAAGCGAATTTGTCTCCGTGCTCCTCAGCGAGGTTCTCATAACTCCGGCTACTCTCTCATTCTTTCTTTTGGAGCCATCATCCAAGACAATCACATGCTTTCTCAGTATCATACAAGTATTGTTTTCTAGTTGAGAGCTTCCATAGTTCCCGTGAAATCAACATCTCCTACAATAGCAGGCCACCAAGCACACCAGCAGCAACGCCAACAAAACCCCCGCCAAAGACCATCCCATTAATTGCCGCCCCAGCCGTAGAAGCCTGAGCAGGCGCAGAGCCCGTTAGTGATGCGCTTGAAGAGGCAGCAGCGCTACCTGACCCCGGCATTGGCGTGATGCTCGCAGTCGACGCGCTCGCCGATGCACTCCGAGCTGAGGTCTGAGAAACTAAAGCAGACGAGCTTCCGGCTGCAGAGCCTGTAAGAACCAGCTTTTCCGTGCCCGCAGTCACCGTCAGAGTCAGCTTGCCAATATCGGTACCCTCGTACGTCTCTGTACTCGAGCCCGGGAAGTTGGCCTCGCTACCACCAGCGGTTTCCTTGCAGACCGCACTAGTAGATGCCAGTACACAGTCCTGGGTAGCTGTGAAATCGGTGTTGGGGTCGGACATGTCGACATTGTATGTTGATGGTCCCACGACGAGGATGTTCTTGGGAAAGAGACCGCACTCGGCTGAAATGCAGGCCAGTGCGAATGTGGTGGCGTCTTTGTTGGCGCCAACCACGGACGCGGCTATAGAGTTGGCATCGCCGAATACGTAAGGCACGGTCATTGTGTAGTCCTGCTGAGCCGTAGCCAGAGTGACTATGGTGGAAAGAAGCAGCATGGAGATCATGGTGACTGAGATGCTGGCTTGATATTTGTTGTTGATTGTATGAACGGCCTTTCCTGGTTGATAGCGGTTTAAGATCGGCCCCCTAGTGTTCGGCCACCCCTAGTGTTCGGCCACCTCACCCAAGTAAGCTTCACCATTTTGAGTCGTGATTTTTCAACAACAACGATTACAATTGCCACTCTATACACATAGACTAAAGCGTAAGAGCTGCTGCTGCTACTGCTGCCTTTTTAGCTTTGTCTTCTCCTTGCTGTGATGCCTGCTTAGCTTGTAATGCTGCTGCCTAATCTATAGCAGCCTTAATCGCCTTAACGTTGCTATAGCGCTTATTTAGATTAACTTAAACTCGCTTTCTTAAGCGAGTAATAGTAGCACTATCTAATTAATACTTAAGGCGTTAATTCTTAAATTCTAGCTAAGCTGCGCAGGTGTTAGCTCTAGCAATAGCCTTGCCTGCCTTGCTAAGTATTAGGCGTGTGCTCTATAAATAAGATTCTAATAGAATAAGCTGCTAAGCCTTGTACAAGGCCTGTGAGCTCTAAGGCGTAGCAAACACGTTATCTAAGGCTTAAGTAGATAGTAGAGGAGTAATAGGCTAGCCTAATACTTAAGATAAGAGCAGTATAAGGTCTAGGTTGTATAGGTAGAGGCTAGCAGCCTTCTACCTAGCTTGTATAACTCTCTTAGATAGTCCCTTATCTCTTGCCTTATTGTATAATGTGACAAAGCGCTCCTTCTTAATAGGTGCTATATTATTAAGTGCTAAGAGGGCTTAGATCCTGCTACAGTAACAAGATTTAAGTACTAAGAATAGAGCTAGATCTAGCAGCTAGAGGACGTGTAACACGTAAGGTAGGAGGTATAGAAGATAGACCTTGCTCTGCTTATAGAGCTACATAAAGTCTATTAGGATATAAGAGCTATAGCTATCTAGTATAAGTAACTACTAGCAGCTAGGTTAAGGTGTAGTTTAAAGCAGAAAAATCCGCTTTAGCTACTTAGATCTAATAGTATTTAACGTCTATCTATTCTCTAACGTTGTATAGAGCCAATTAGGTACCCCTTATGCTAGGAACTATGTAGATTGTAGATGCTTGCCTTTAAAGATAACTAGGCATTAAAGCTTCTTGCTAATAGCTAAGATAGACTTAATAATAGACACCTACTTACAATCCTTTAGGGATTTAATGTAAGCCTTCTTCTTTAACAAGCTAGTAACTACACAGGAGTTATTATATACTCTAAGGCCTACCTTAGTCTTATCTATATTCTATATGTCCTTATATTATATACCTAGCTTAATCTGCGTATGCTTAAACAACTCTAGAAACACGCGTATAGTCTTATAGTTAGCTGCTATAGTCCTTGTGCTCTTAATCTTTTAGCTAACTTTAGAGGCAACGCGTAGGTTATATATAATAAAATAGGTTACCTATTTATACCTAAGTAGCTTATAGTTGCTGTTTATATAGAGGATAAGAGTAGCTATTTCTTATATATATAGATAGGAGGGTAGCTGTGCATGTAAGTCCTCTTTAAGTATCTAATTTACTAGAAATTGCTCTTGTTCTAGAGTTAATTGCTGCTGTTAATAATAAGCTATTGCGTTAGGTTAGCAACCGCTAAGGCGCTCTTAGATTGTCAATTGGGGGACGCCATAGGCCTTGGCAGCCTGCCGTTAGCTTGTAAAAACACCAGAATTAAGATTAGCAATAGCAGATTGTATAGCCACTTCACGGGGATCTATTTTAATAGCGTGGCGTTGAGAGTATAGAGCGTCAAAAACAGAGTAACGCGTTGTGTTGGGTGGCCGAACACTAGGGGTGGCCGAACACTAGGGGGCCGATCTTAATGAAGGTTGCGCGCAAATATTAACGAGTGACGAATTTGCGAAGAGGAAAACTTGTGTAGTGTTCTGAAAGCCCACGGTAGATAATATAGTCTTTTCGAGTCAGATGTTTAGAGGTGGCACGCCTGAACAGGCTATCGCGAAAGGGGCTAAGTAACGTTACCAGTGGCGTTTATAGGGGTCGGTTGTTTCTGGTGTCGAGCTATGGACCTTTTGGACCTTGCTCTGCTTTCTGCCGGAAGTCGATGGTCTCGACTCTGAGCGGAAGAACGATTTTGAATTCTACACGGATGCCCTGAACATCCTATTTCGCAGTCGAGAACTTGAAGCGTCGTTACACGTAGATCGAGGCGCTAAGACTAGCTCCCGAGGCTCTTTGTTTTCCTTCCTGTGTTGACTTGAACCCTGCACTATGCCGAAACTTTGCCGGACATAGATTGAGGATTCGATTTATAAAGTGTAGTTGTTGGCAGTGGGAATGTATCCGACCAGCTCTTTCAGTAGCCCACTTAAGGGCATGACAGCATTGAAATATGTATGATCAACCCCTTCAGTCCAGATCTTCAACCGCCCAATGAGGCCAGATCTCATCCTGTCTGGGTCTGCTGGCTAGGTTCCGATCCCGGATATGCTCATCCAACGGCAGGTCTTCACGTTGACTTCTCTCGCCCATACTCACTCCCCTCGCCTGGATCGTTCTTGCAAATCCCAGCGTCTGCATCTTCCACTTCCTCCTTCCCATTCTACCCTCAATCATGTCTGCCAGAATCATCGCGTCGAAGCATGCCTGACTTGTACTGGCGACGGTATGTGGACGAAACCCAGCAAGGGCATCACCAATCAAGATAACGCGCCCGTCGAGAAATTCGTTGGTTGGCGATATGACGTCGGTGACGGCCTGAACGAAGGGCTTGTCTGTTGAACACACGAGCTCTGCGAATTGCGGCGGCAGTTTCTCCCGCGCAATCTCGCATTGTTTCTCCCATGCCTTGGGATTGATTTTGCCTGGTGGCAACGTGATCCGGTGGTAGTTGCCGTTCACGTCTGTCATGAGTTCACGAAATTCCCTGGAGCGGTCCGTCATGCCCCTGGGTTTAGTGTTTTTGTAGTACACAAAGTTGATGAAGCGCTTTCCTGGCGAGAGTGTGCCGTTTGTACCGGGGATGAGGTATGCTAAGATTTGGATACCAGGGCAATGGAAGAATGTGAAGCGCTCGCTGAAAGCCTCCAGGGTTTTAGGACTCACACCGTCTTCGTGAATGGTGCCACGCAGGGCAACGTAACCAGCATATGTTCGCTCGACATCTGGCGAGAAGATTGAGCGGATAGTAGAGCTCGGGCCGTCGGCACCAATAACGAGATCTGCTTCTATTGAGCCTTTGATCTTGTCACTCGTCTCATACTCGATAACGAGTCTGCCTCCTTCGCTTCCCTTTTCCCACATCCCTGTGACTTTGTGCCCATGGAGATGATTCACGGTGGCTTTGCTATCGTCGTTCTTTGGAGTTGTACAATACGCGTTTTCTAGTCCGTCGACGTTGGCGCGAAGCATGTAATACGCCAGGTCCCAGCTCGTCATGTTCTGCTTCATATCCTCTTTGTGTACAATCTCGCCGTCCTTGTTGAGGTATTGCCTGCGCAAGCTGGAGACGGCCAGCTCGCGCCCACATCTGTCATATCTCTTGAAAAAAGCGAGCGTATCTCCTCCCGCCACGATACCCGCGCCATGGTTGTCGAGCACCGGTTTGGGGCTGCGCTCCAGCAGGGTGATCGTGTGGGCATGCGGTGATGGAAGGCGCTTGAGAGCGAGTGCGGTTGCAAGACCTCCTAATGAAGCTCCTATCTATAGCGAGCGTCAGAGGTGTACCATGACGTAGTGTTGTGTGGCCTCGCGAACACACACCAAATATGTTACTCACAATGACGATGTCCAGGTTTTTCGTTGTCGCGTGAGGGAATCCCTCGGATCGGATACGCGAGTCCATCGGTCCGCAGTCACGATTACAAGAGGAGCAGTGAACTCATCCGTCCTGTATGGCTTTTCTAATGATCAGCGGTTATGCCGTCAATCTGTTTTAGACATGATGTAGTCTCATCAGCGCCTCGATCGATTTACATACGATTATGCAACCTGGATCGTTATGTCTCGATCGGAAAGAGCGGAAAGTCGACAGCGGAAAGTCCAGGCTTTGGGGGGCAAATAGTGTTCCTCTCCACCCCACAAGTCCTTCGACAACCGCCACTGAGCCGAGTGAAGCCTTCCTTTGTAGTTTGATTTGACTTTAATACTTGCGCCCTCTTAGGGATGTAACTCGCCCTTGATTGCTTCAGAGCAATTTACAAATTTACAAGGCGATGATGGGAGGTGCGCACCAGGGTCTAGTCGCAGTACGTCATCGGCGACGCCACTGTCAAACACCACAACTGACGTCTGTCTTAGATCACGGGCGCCAATGGAACCATAGGATACGCATGCGTAGTCCATGCCCTAAATACGGGGTATCGAGTACGATGCATTGTACGCCGCGAAGATGCCATAGCGACTCTCAGAACAGGGCCTTCGGTACAACCCCACCTGGACCGTCTTCAATTCGCGATCGTACCGGATAATGCGATTGATGGCGCTTATGATCAAGCGTTTTTAGATGTCAAGTATGTTGTGCATATCGCTGGAGTCTGGCCGCTACCGACTTTGCATCCCGACAAGGAGATTCACCATCCGTTTTTGCAGTCCATGAGGAACGTTATCTCTTCCGCAAAATCCTCCGGAACAGTAAAACGCGTCGTGTTCACACAGGCTGGTGCAGGTCTCGTCGACTCAGAAGTGGGAGACACGTACGGCCGTGGTATGACCCAGATTCTAAACGAATATGTCGATGTTAATGCCGCATCACTCACCTACCAGCCTCCTTTGGCGTCCGCTCACCAGGCATACTGCGCTTCGAAAGCTCAGTGTATGGATTATCTCGACAATCTTCGTCGCAGCCATACCATCCCGTTCTCGATCGTCCAAGTCATTCCTGGGACGGTGATAGGAACGTCGGAGTTTGTGAAGACGGCAGAGGAGGCGCGGCAGCACATGGATCGGCAGACGAGAGCACTTCTCTTTGACGATAACACGCCAAGGTATGCGTTTGGATTTGTGCATGTGCAAGATTGTGCAAGGGTACATATCGAGGCGCTCGACGAGGAGAAGGTCAAGGACGGGGATATACCGCCTAGGTTCATCGCAGCCGCGACTACAGAGGAAGGCTTGGATGGAGGGCAGATCTGGAGCAAAGCGGTAAGGACGATCGAAGAAGAATTCGCGCCTGAGATTGAAAACGCTGTGTTTAAATTGGGAACGGAAAGGACGCCAATCAACATGCCATATCGTGTGGATTCAAAGACGACAGAAAATATGCTGCTGGGTGGGGAACCTATCAGAGGATTTGAAGAGTCTGTCAGGGAGGTCGCTAGGTGGTATGTTCAGCTTCCAGCAAGAAACTGATAAACAAGTCATAACAGTCGTACGCGTTCTATGTGTATTCCTAACCCCAGTTGCAAGAACGCCGTCTATATGCGATGCAGTCTACCATTTGAATGACTCTTCGAAATAATCAACGCCCGTGAAGCCTTTCCCAAGCATCCGTACGCTGGCCTTGCGGGCTTCATCAGCCATTCGCGCAGGGCCACACGCCACAATCGCAAGAGACTGCCGGCCAGCATCCTGCGCTGCTCCATCGACCGACAGGTTAATATTCGGTCTACCGACTTCAATCGTCACACCACGAGGTGCTTGCTCGGGAATGTCATCCTTGTGCTCAACATCTTGGGTCACATGCACCTCAAGAGTGCACCGTTCATCGGCAAACAGATGCTTAAACTCGCGCAGCATGGTTGTCAAGAACGCATGTTCCCTAACTGCCCATACAATCTTCACGCTTTGCACAGTCGACTCTGCAGCAAGCACATGCGCGAGATGTGACAGAGGTACCGCTATTCCAGTCCCGCCGACAACAAACAAAATATTGGAATACTCCCTTAGCGGTACACTATGCCCGTATGGCCCTTCGATATTGACGCGAAGTGTTTTGGGACGCGAGAGGCAGTGCTTTTTGAGCCGCGATGTAAAGCCATCGTAAGGTCGTATGAGGTATACCATTGATGGCGCCGATAACGCAGAGGTCTTAGGTGTGAGTAATGCGTCTGATTCAGAAGACGAAATTGAGTTGGTCCGATGGGTCGAGGGTCGCGACGATACGGGTGAGAGAGGTATTTGCTCGTCTTCCTGTGGCGATTGGACGTATGCCAGCGTGAAGGGATGGTTCTGATGAGCATACGCCAAATCATTTAGAACGTAGATGTAGTAGTACGTTCCTGGCTTCGGCGCGATGCTATTTCTCAACATCGGCACATCCATGCGTACGAGGTTGGATGTTGGGTCGTAGCTAACGATAGCTTTCGTATTCCAAAATTGCCAATCGAATGCCAAAACGCGGATGCCGCGTAGTAGGCGATCAAAAACCCAGACCCCAAGGCAAGGCCAGATGAAGATGTTCCATTCACCATTGGTGAATATCTCCACATGGTAATACATCGACCACAAGGCTGCGATCGATATTACAATGTGTGTAACGAGGAAGAACTCGTAGTGTGCTCGCCTAATGCCATAGAACGAGAAGGCTAGAAGCAAGCACATAGCGATAGTAGCCAGCTCACCGTTCCAGAAGTAGTGTTTGGTCCAGTACTTCAAGAAACCCGACCACCCGCCACCTGGTCCATGTCAGCTTTCCTGTAGAGCCTCATTCAATATTTTACTCACTGTCCAAGATCATCCAAGTATATCCAACACTGTGTACCACAGCTTGCAAAGTTGCCACTCTTGCCGCCCACCTGTGAAATGCGTTGTAGGTACCAAAGCCCCAGCCTGTCATCCACATCAGTACATCGTTTCGCATGCCAAACAGCCACACTAGAGGGAAGTTGGCAAGCGAGATGATTCCTGTTCGATCGGAAACAAAGCGTAACAACTGATCAGACTTCTTCGGCCAGTATAGGTTACCGTCTGTCAATCGATAGCTTGCGCAGCACAGTACGATATTGAGAGCAACGAAGCCGGCGATTGTGAGTGCCTGTGCGCGAGGCGGTATGGTACACCATCCAAGAGGTTGTGAACAACGGTTGCCAAAGGCCGCAGGTACCGTGATGTAGCGCTTGAGCCAAGTGTGAGGCAGGCTCAGGATCCCACGTTGATTCTTAGAGGTGCCATTCTCATCATTGGCCACGGCTGGCCACTCTCGACCCTTGGCCGTGGTGATGAAGGCAAGCAACCGGGAGCAGACACCGAAGAATACCACAACAGCCCAGAAATAGTACATATACCATCCATATACGAGATGGATATCATACTCGAAATATGCAGCATCCTGAGGCCAATCAGCGCTTTTCATACGGTCCCCTTAGCTGCGCCTCGTACCAGAGTTGTAAAGCCTCTTTCGAAGAACGACTCATCAGAAAGAACAACAGAGTTCAATATTGGCCACGTGAGGGCCTTTTCTGCGCTATACCTCGGTAGTTGCGCTCTATCCTCCTGAGTCCAGGGATCGACAATATCGTGGAATGAAGGCAGCGTTACACCCGCATGTTCGTCGCACCACTCGCTCGTCTCGGCTATAAATTGTGGTACCTCCCTATCTTGCAAGTTGCAAAACTCATCAAAGCATAGATACAACGAGGTGACTCTTAGCTCGCTTCGGCACTGTCGGACTTTGCGAGAAAGCCATGGGTCTGTGTCGTTAAAAGTTGCATAGCCAAGGGTGAGTTCGCAAGCGCGAGGGCACCATTTCCCAGAGCGAAGAGCGTCAGCTACATTTGTGAGCCCGAGAATAAAAACAGTGGTACACCCGACGATGTGCATGGAGGGAGTCGGTGCGAGGCGTGGTGTTGCAGGGTGAGAGATAAGCGGGTGAAAATCTAATCAGATGGCGGGAGTGCACGAGCCGCCGGGCTTTCTTCTCGGGTAAATAAGGCCGGCTACAAGCCGTTCTTGGCCATTTACACTTCATGCCAACCTACACTCTTCTTACAGTCTAACAAAGTACTGAAAGACCACACCAATTTCCGTAAAAGCTCCAGAGTGCGTCGTTACTACGATTCGTGGCTAGTTTTTTCTGTATTGTGTGAACATCTGTTTCCTGCCATCATGCAGTCGTGGGGATTACCCTCGGCGACAACTCCAACTAAGTTTTTAGCATTGCCCGTCGAGCTGCGACTACGCATCGCGGAATACGCACTCGAACAACATCCGGCAGCAGGAATACCTCACATGGGGCTCCACCTTCCGGAGTACAAACATCAGTACCGACCTTCTGAAAACCTCTCACTCCTCCGCGTATGCCGCCAGTTCGAACTGGACTTCACATCCCTAGCGTACAACAAGACGAGATCTACACTCTGGACTGAGAAAGATGTCACTCGCATACAGGGACTCCCTCATCGTAAATTGCGAAGCATGAGAAAACTTGTCTTCAACCCGTCGTCAGTGCGTAGCGAACGGTGGACCGGAACGGGGTCGTTGGATAGCTATTTCTGCAGCCTGGAACAACTGCGTCTAGATGAGCTTTCAATCTTCTGGTCGCACAAATGGATACAGATGGTGGACGTCAGGTCTTTGGTCTTGTTCTTACGGCGCCTACGGCACGTCAAAACTATCAAGTTTGTCCTGTATGGAAAACAAGAAAGGAATCGGAGCGATTATTGTGCGTTGGTTGGCGCAATCATGAAAGAAGACCATTTTCAGAGATATGACGCTCTTGGTGCGCCGAACATTGAAGCTACCTGGTGGGACTGGCATCTCAACACTGAAGGAGATATCATCACGTTCCAAGCCCAGGAACCCAGGCCAGTGCTTCCGGAGGAAGACTACATGCTGCTCATGAAGCCGAAAGTGGACGCATTGATGGCAGAAGCCGAGAAGGCCGCCGCCCTTTGACTGGTAGGCTTCTAGACTTGCACGGTGTAAACTTCGATGCAGTATTGCAACCATCTTACCATAGAACATCTCCGCAAGAGGAACCTTTCGCACCATGTCTGGTGAACTCTAAATGTCCAGCAACGGCCACGCAAGGAACCTCCAAAACGTCGGCACAGTCTTTCAAAAGAAACCGACGGGGACTTTCCTGGCAACTTCTACCAAAGCTGGTGCTCAATATGCGCGTCTCAAAATGCACCGATGGGAGACAGAGTGACTAAAACAATGTGTATCAGGGTAGGCGTGTCGGCATCGTGCACCCAAGACAGTCCGTGCAAGCCAACACGATCGCCAGCTAGAGGTAATCGAATCGTACACGCACGGTTTGTAGCAAACTTCCAAGGATGGCGCTTGTTCCTGTGCACAGAAGACATCCAATGCATTGAAAAAGAGTCTCCAAGCATCACTGTCAGTCCGTTGATTGTATGTCGGCACGCCATGGCACAAGAGACATCATGACTGGATTCTGGGAATTTTGTTGTCTATCTGCTGAGAGGTATTGGACATGCTCAAAACCAAAGACTTGACCCGGAGATCGTGCAGTCATCTACATCATGTGCAAGACACCGCATGGACCTGCAAGTGTTCTGCAGCAAGGCTGAGCTTCACGCACAGAGCCCTTCTGGAACAGCATCAAACATACATCTCAGGATGCGTCTCAGCGAACTGACGATGTCTTCACGAGTACTCACGCGCCGCTACTGTTCAGCCGTTGCATAAGAGCGCTGTTTTCTCACCTCCAGTATCGAAATATCACAACACAATCGCAAGCCCATCCTTCAACAACATCTCGTCTATTCCAATACCCTCGCTTTCTCTAATCATACCTTTGCACCGCAGTCAAATCATGACTAACTTGAATCCCCACATCGCCATCGCCGACGGCTACCAGACCTTCACCTCGAGCGCCTCCACCACCGAGCCCCCCTTCCCTCTCTGGTTCACCCTCTTCACCGCATTCGTCGTCTACCATATCGCCGGAATCCTCCTCGCAGACCTATCCGCCATCGTCAACGTCATCAAATCATTCTACCGCGCCTCCATGGACAAAATCAAGCGCATCTACACTGCCTCTCTCATCTCAGCTCAGCTGTGCATCGCACTCGATCGCGTCTCCAACTCGACCAGGGAAACCAACAAAGCTATTACTCTTGAGGTCCTCAACTTCCGTGGAACAGAATGTGTGGCTGCCATCTGCTGTCTCCCTGCCAATCTATCAGTCAACACCACACCTACCAGCACCGACCGCACCGATGAACCCACCACGATGCCAACCCAAATCGCCATCCCGCGCTGTGGTTTGTGGAAGGGCACTTGTGTCAGCGACACTGCTGAAATTCACTCACCTACCACTTCTTCCTTCGACCGGACAGAGGCTGGAGTAGCGCGGAACTGAGACGCTACTCTTACCGCATACCCCACTCCATTACATCCCTGAGCGATCGCCCTACCCACACTCTGTGAAGCGTGATGATATCGAAAATAGCGACAAAGACAATGCACACGTCCGCCAGAGTGGTCATTAGATTCGAGTGACGGCACAAGCAGGACTGCCTTGGACCGGGGAATTGAGTTCGGTCATCGGTTCTGCGTGGGGGGGATGTGGGTTAGCATATCGTGTGTGGTGTTACCACGAACCACAGTCGATTCCAGTTCAGTTCAGTACAGTAAAGTCCATCACAGCACAGCACAGCACAGCACAGCATAGCACAACACAGCACAACAGAGCAAACCCTCCTATTTTCCCTATCAACAAAACAGCGCATAGAAAACCTACATTCCTTTTCCCACCCCATCCCCATTTCCAACCCAATCCCCATCCCCTTCACCATCCCCTTCACCATCCCCTTCACCATCCCCTTCACCATCCCCTTCACCATCACCTTCACCATCC
>SATU01000440.1:0-25429 GCA_004335285.1 Ascochyta fabae | reverse complement strand
AGGATATATAAACAATCAGGTTAAACTAATAGATTAGTAGAAGAATTTAATCTCTCTTTCTCAATTATTGATCGTTTATCTCTTAAGTCTCTCAACAATCACAGAAACTCAAGTACAAGCGCGCAGTACCACGCCCTATCAGCCTCAAAACCAACTCTCCAATTTCCCCCCAAACCCCATCAACTCTTCAATTCCCCCTCGAATCAATTCAACCCCGACATCTCATTCGAAAATTCACCCGCCATAATGCCAGCCATGCTCGACGACCCAACGTCCCCTCCAATCCTACACAAAGTAGACAAAGCAGCACACGCCCTCACGCCCTCGCACGTGACATTAAAAGACAACTCCCCCGCGACCATCCTCCCCTTCACCTCCCTCTCGCAAGTACCTCCCTCGCTCATCGCCTTCCTACACGCGCAGCTCAGCGCCGAAATAGAAGGCGGCGACACGTACCCGATGCTGGAAGCGCTTCCGGTGGAGCAATTCGGGGCCTACTGGTTCGGCGTGTTTGGCGCCGTGATGCTAGCGGGTAGGATTGAGAGGGTCGAGGATGTGGGAGCGTTGGATGCGAATTGGAGGGACGTGTGTTTGGGTAGCTTTTATACTAAGCCGAATTATCCTGGGCGTAGTAGCCATGTTTGTAATGCTGGGTTCTTGGTTACTGGGGCCGCGAGGAATAAGGGTGTGGGGAAGTTGTTGGGGAGGCAGTATTTGGAGTGGGCGCCTAAGCTGGTATGTGTCTGCGTCTACACCTGTTTCTGTGCTGTGGTGTGGTGTGGAGTTTGACTAATGTGGATAGGGGTTTACGTATTCGGTGTTTAATCTCGTGTATGAGACGAATGTGGCGTCGACGCGCATCTGGGATTCTTTGGGATTTGAGAGGATTGGGAGGGTGAAGAAGTGTGGTGTGTTGAAGAGTGATCCCGGGAGGAAGATTGATGCGATTGTGTATGGGTATGATTTCCAGCCGGATGCGACTGAGTGATTCTTAAAAAGTATCGGTAAAAGAAATTGTTTCAATATCATTACTCTGCTAAATCCTTGCGAGGGTTCTAATCCTCTCTATTTAGCCAGCACGACACACTCACTCATCTATCAACCCGACGCAACTACCCACGCTCATCGTAGAGAACCCTACCACCCATCTCCAACACCAGCATCTCCTCAATCCCATCCTACATCACTCAACTCCGCTAACCTCGCCCTCTCCCGCCCCGCAGGTAACATATGTAATCCCTTCTCCACCCCCTCCCACACCAAAAACAACAACCCTCCTGTCTCAATCCCACCCCCAGCCAAACGCTCCATCACCTCCCCAAGCGGCTGTGCCCGCTTATCTCGCAGCCGGAGAACGCGCAGTTCCACATTGGCAGATAGCGGTAGCGATGCCAAAATAGTGAGGAGATCGGATTCGTTCAGTGGAGGCGGGGAAGTAAATGTGCCTGATGCGCGGTCGAGGAGGGCGTTACTGCTATCTGTTTCGATGGACAATTTTGCGAGGTTTGGGAATGCTGGGAGGGTAGATTTGAGGATGTGTGGGAGGCGGTGCGTTTTCCTGGCTGGGGGAGCGTTTTGGGTGAGGGGCTGCGGCTGTTGTATTGGCGCGTTTTTGGTAGTGTTAATGCTGTCGCTGTCGCTGTCGCTGTCGCTGTCGCTGTCACTGTCGTCTGATGCTTCGTCTCGCCAGCACTGGATGTCGCTTGAGAGTTCTAGCGAGCGCAGGTTTGTGTGTGCGGGTGATGAGGTTGTGAGGTCCCATAGTACTTGTTCAACACCTGAGTAGCTCTTCACATAGAGCATCAGATTTCTAAGCGGGCGATTTGCTGCGGTATCGAACTAGACTGAAAGTGGATGCGTATGAGTGTACGCTTTCTTCAAGGTCCTAAGGTTCGGCAGAGCCGTGATGGGTAGCTGCACGATGGCATATCCCTCGCCGTCTTCATCGTACGGGCCATCGACACGCTCGTCTAGACTTTGAATGCCCGGGTGCCGCGCGAGGAAATCGGTGTACGCCGCAGGCGCGAAGTTCCAACCAAACACGCTCAACTGTCTGAGCTGGTGGAAGGTCCATGCCCAACTCACACCTTTAATTTGACATGAAGGCAAGTCACATGGAGGCCATTCGAAACTCAGCACTTCTATGTTCTCACATTTCCCCAACAGATCATCGATTGCAGACCCATCGTCCCCATGCGTGGAGCTCGCATCAATCCGCAAATCTCTCAGTTTCCCAAACTTGACGTTTGCAGGCGGGTGGGGGATGGTTTGTACTTCATGACAAAAGAAGTTTAGATGCAGCGTCTCGAGAGTGATGGCGTGAGCGTACAGAGCTTCCCAAAAAGAAGGTGGGCGCGTGAACTTCCGATCTGTGTGGGGGAATGCTGGCCACGTGAATGATGACAAGGATCCGGCGTGAGACGTTATCGTAGTCAGTATCGTGGTGATTGGAGCACAGAGGAAGGCCGCAATGGAAGTTGGGTCTGGTTTTGCCTCCGCGACAGATGCGGTAGATGATAGCGAGCTTGAGGTGACCTCCGTGTCGTTAGAAATTTGGAGGCTTTTCTCAGCGTTGTATGCTAACTCTTCGGCTTCCTAGAGCGCGCGGAAGTAAGATGAAGTGTCGATATGGATATGTTCAATTTTTGCTGCTTGCTCGCACAACTCTAAAACTTGCTGAAGTGTCGCTTCGGCAGTGATCATGTCGTATATATTGATGGTGAGTTCCTGTTCGCCTTCTATGGTATTCACACTTTTTGCGGGGGTTGCAGAGACAGGCATCGTGCTGTTGATGCTGGATCTGTTATATCCGGCCGAAAAGACTCGTCCATTGAGACGAGCCTCGACGAGTGGGTGATTGGACTAAGGTTAATTTGTAAAGCTTTATGGGTACGTTGTTATACGCAATGGAAGATCGAGGGTCGGTCAGTTTGGTTTGTGCAAAGTACGGGAGAATACAGTTCGACCCCCAAGGTCGCCTGAAGATAGGTGCCGTGCCGTGGTGGGTCGCCTTGAGACGCAGTATGATGCTCGCCTTTCGCGCTTTGAGATTACGCGCGTTTTCCAACTCTGCATCTGCGCCCTGTTAAAACATTGCAATCACGTACTGTTCAAAACGTAGTCAGCATCAAGTCTGGTCGTTCCACTGCGTCGATTGAATCATATGTTCGTGATACGAAACACGCCCCAGCCAGAAGATAGTAAACAACGCCGAGCACAGGAGCTCAGATAGGTCGTAACGCCATACGCCTGTCCCATTTTGCACAGTAAGAATCCAACATGCAAATCATGCAGTGGGAAATGCCACAGATATCACATGCGCTCCTTTCGCAACGCGCTTACTTGCGCACTGTCTTCGCCGCCTTGGAGACCAGCTTCTGCAGATCGCCGTATGCCTCCTCGAACTCCTTCGCATCGTCGTCCTTGACATCCTTGGCCTTCTTGCCTGACCCGGCCTTTGCGACCATGACGACGGAAGTGGGCCTCTTGGTTGCACTGGCCTCACCGAGCTGTGCGCGCGACTTGATGTAGATGTAGGGAATGCCGTGGTCTTCGCAGAGGACGGGAATGTGCGAGATGACATCCATGGGGGAGATGTCGGCAGCGATGACGACAATGGCGGACAGGTTGTTGATGTCTGCACTGTTTCCGGAAGCTTGGGACTTGCGCAGAGCCTTGACGACTTCTTTCACACCGCGACGGAGGGTCTTGGTCTTGGCGGCTATTTGGGCAAGTTAGAGCTGCAAGAGGTTGCACAGATAGCAGGACTTACACTTCTTGACTGTCTTCAGGATCTTCTTGACCTCCTTGTCGTTGTCTGCGAGAGGGAAAGCGAAGGGAACGAGTGCGCCGGCGGGCTCGTCGCCCTCTGCGCCGGCACCGCTGTCAATCTCCATCATGGAGACCTCAGGCTCCTCAATCGCAGTCTCGAGAGCATCTGTGACGTCCTTGCTCTTCTTGTCCTTCTTCTCTTTCTTGGGCTTAGAAACACCGTCGGTTTCCGCGCGCTTCTCTTTCTTTTCCTTCTTGTCCTTCTTCTCCTTCTTCAGCTTCTTCTCTTCGATTTCCTTGGCCATTGCGATTAGATGCGTTTGGTTCTAGAGGTGTGTGTGTGGCGTGGGTGAAACGTGGTGAGTGATAGAAAGCGAATGGCAGCGTGGTCGTGAGCTCGGTGCGCGAGAGCTCGGTGCTGTACATTTTTTCTGAGAAAGGCGCTAACGCGCATCTTAGTGCGCTTGGCGCACCAGACCGCTTGCTCGGAGCATCTCACGTAGGGATGGGAGGAACATCACAGGTAACAGTACACAGTTACGGACAGTTTTCCAAGGGAACCTATTTTGTACATGAATGCTCTGAGATGAAAACGCACGCCGACACTCCTGCGTCATCACTCGCTGCCTAAGTACCCTCCCTCCGTCGCCGTAAAGACAATAATCAGGCATGTATGGTATATGCAGAACGAAATCCATGCCAGCCGTAATAGATGGGAAACAAGAATATGAAAACAAGTATTATCGGAAGGCGGCTGAGGCAGCTCGCAGCCAGACCGAGTTGAACCGAAACGCACTTGGGGCCAGCCTCCAAACTAGTCCAGAAAGCCAATGGGTATGAACGAGAGGAAAGATATTAGAGGGATCCCAGAACGAAAAGAGCCTGAGCTCGAGTGTGTAAGGACTGTATCAGACCGCCCCAATGCGCCATGTTGCCTCGATCTGAAAAAAAAACAAAGCACGCAATATAAGGCACCGGAACTCCAAGCCATGCCCCCCAGATGCAGAGAGATGACGAGATGAGAGAAGATGAAAACTGCGACAATCTAGTAAGAAGATAACAAGGAGGAAGGACATGTCGTAAAATGCGGCCTAGTAGGCCATCTGCATCTCAAGGACCTGTACAGCGCCGGCAGCTAGTGGCGATGCAGATCCGGACCTGGAGGACATTGCGTCTTCGTAGCCAACGAGAGCTTGCGAGTGGAGTTTGAAGGCCTCGCCCATGAGCTTGGTGATGCTGTGAGGTGTTAGTGAATCATTCTGCAAATTTGGCAAGGATCACTTACCCCCATACAACCACCTCGTCGATCATACTTCCCCACAAGCGCGCGACAGTGGAGCTCAACTTGGCACCATACACATCAACAGAGTCGTCATCAAACAGGTTGCGCAACTTGTTGTACATGGCCAACTCTTCCTCGTTGGCGGGCTCCTCGTCATGTTCCAGACGGTAAAGCCAAAGTGTGAGGATGACCACGAGGTCCATCCCAGCGAGTGGGTGCTCGATGCTCCAGTTGGTGGCTGAAGTGCGTGCAACCCAGCGTATGCCTTGGACAGCCGCGACTTCGATGCAGTCAAAGCATTCCTGGATGACCTTGATCATCTCTTGCGAGCGCTGGACCTTGTCGCGCGCATTGGTCATAGCTGCTGCGACTTCGTAGGAATCGTGGTAGCGAAGAGCCTCCTGGATAGACTTCAAGTCAACGACAAGACGGGCTCGTGTGTTACGGTACAGCGCCATAGCGTTGAAGATCAGGGGATGGCCCTTGTGAGGCGCACTCAGACGAACCACAACGGTCTCTGGCTCGCACAGGTCAAGTGACTTCTCCCAGGTCTCGAGCGCCAGGCGAAGCTTGTACTCGGTAACCACGTCCTGCAGGGCTTCAGGGCTGCGCTTGTGGTACCACACCTCCAAGAACAGAGCATTGATCATGACACGAGTCGCAAACGCGCTGTAACGAGCTGTCTCACCCTGGAACAGATTGTCGTGCGCCTGGCGGAAGGTGATGATCTTCGATGTCGCAAGGGCATCGCGCCACGCCTCCTCGTCATCGCCGCCCATGGTCCAGAGCGACTCTGAAGACGGCAGCTCCAGTGTGTCGAACTCGTTGAAGCCCATGGCTGGCGTGTGGTTGTAGGTCAAAGTGAGGAGACCGAAGAAGATGTAGACGGCGTAATAGGTGCGGCGACACTGCTCATCCTCGATCCACTCTTGGTGGCTTGGTTGCGCACCTTCGCGAGCTTCTGAGCGAATCTTCAGCTCGTAGCGATTTCCTGCCACCATGTTTGCGAGAAGACTCTTGATCGAGCAGGCCCACTCGAGGCCCTTTGGATCACCGCTCCAGCTGGAGAACTGCATGTTGAGCAGCGTGCTTTGCATCGTCCAGAGTGGACATTTGCGCGAGCTGAAGTTCTCCTTGTTCTGCAAGAACTGGTTGACGAGCACCTTGGAGCCAATGTGCAGCATGTAGGCCTGGTCCTGGTCGAAGATGTAGAGGGCGCCGATGGAAAGCACAGCCAAGAGCAGAGGCGCCGCCACTTCGGTTGGGTGGAAGGTCGCTGGGTGCAGGAAGGGCAGGTGGTGGTGGAAGAGGTCAAAGTACGTCTTGAGCAGGCGGTTGAGTGTGTTCAGGCTAGGGAGGTGAAAGGTATCCAAGAGCGCGTTCTCGCTGTCGTACTGCTTGATGTTGTCGTAGATTCTGCGGCACTGTTCTTCCGACTCCAGCTGAGGTGCGCTTGTCATGGTCAGCGCCTGGCTGGGACCAGGAGACTTGCGGTAGTCGACGGGCGAGACAGGACCCAGCATGGATGGGTAGGGCGAGAGAGCGCTGGGTGTGCCGAGGTTGTTCTCGCTCATCGAGGGGAAGGTGGGTGCAAGCGCAGTGTTGCCTGACATGGTGCGCTCCATCATGGGTGCGAGGTGGTTGTGGGGGTGGAAGGCCGAGTGTGTTTTCTGCAGCGACTCGGGCTCCGGCTGGGGCACCATCGAGTCGCGCCAGGGCATCTGCGGCAGCATGTTCTGGCCTGGGGCGGTGTAGGGGACCTGGGGCACCGAGGACTCCATGTGCTGGGGCCCGGTGGGGGAGATGACTGGCGCGGGGGCCGGGCGCGGGCGCGGCCGGGGCGGCTGCTGCTGGTCCGGCGGCTGGGGCTGATGCTGATGCTGGTGCTGGTGCTGGTGCTGGTGCTGGTGCTGGTTGTGGTGCTGGTTGTGGTGCTGGTCGAGGACCATGTCGGGCTCCTGGCTGGCCATGGCCTTGTGGTGGAAGTCGGTCATCAGCATGGCGGCCGTTTCAATGTCAACGTCGACCATGGCATCCTCGCTGGCGTCGAGCTGGTCGAGGGCAGCCGTGTCGAGTTGCGGGGCGGGCTTGGAGGGGCCAGGGGTGGCGGCGTCGTGCGTCTTGTTGCTGGCGCGGCGCTTCTGCTCGCTGGGGAGGGGGGCGCCGCCGTCTTTGGCGTGGACGGTGCGGTCGTGGCGCAGCAGCAGGTCGCGGCGCACAAAGGTGCTGCGGCACTTGAGGCACTTGAAGGGGCGTTCTTTGGTGTCTGCGATGAGGGGCAGTTAGCAACAGCAGCAGGCAAACCACGGCGAGCGTCTTCCCCGCAGCGCGACCAAGGCGCGACGGTCCCGCATCAGTAAACAGCTACCCCGCGCTCCCAACACGGAGCTCGATCAAGCACCACGGCGACAGGGACAGGAGACTTACGGGAGCGCTCGTGGCGACTGCGGTGCTCGCTTCTGCTGAAGGCGCGGTTGCAGAACTGGCACTTGTACTTCTTCTCGGGCTGGCCGGGCTTGCGGGCGGCGGCGGCGGCGGCGGGCGCGGCGTTGGAGGCCATGGCAGCAGGCATGGGGACGTGAGGGCAGGCGGCGGACAGGAGAGCGCAGGGCCCTAGGTGGGGAGATGGCTCGACGGCCGGGCGCGCGTGGGCGTTAAAGGGTGGTGATGGCTATGGCTTTGGCGATGGTGATGGTGCAGCTGGCGTGTCCCTCTCTCATTCCGCAAAACGTGCATACGAATGGCGATATAGCACCGGTAATGGCCGGTCGAGGACGAAGGCAGGGCGGCGACAGCACCAGGTGGCTGCGCGCGTAATGGAAGAAGAGGGTAGCGGATGGGATCGAGGGTCGAGGTGCGGTGCGATGGCGGAATCCCGGACGGTAAAAGAGAGGGGTGAGACGTGTGAGGCTGCGAGGCTACCGCAATGCTGGCCTGTGCATGGGGAGCGCCCCTCAGGCCTGTTGCCCTCGACCAGCCACCGGGCACCCCATGATTGTGGAATTATTACGCCGCGGATACCAGCATGCAGGCGCTAGACCTGTCAATACCAATGCTGGCTTACCTCACCTTCATGTATTGGCAGTGTTCTGGCTTGGTTTGGATGGGTGGTTACGCAGTGCTGTTGCTGGATGTATGGTTACGCAGTGCTGTCGCTGGATGTATGGTTACGCAGTGCTGTTGCTTGACGTGCAGCACCTGTGATTCCACACTGCAGAACGCGAACATGATGCCCTTGATTCACGCGAAGAAACATCAACATCATCCCATAATTATCTTCCGGTGCTTCTCTAGCATGGCCCAGACGACCTCGACGCAGCTGCCTCAGCTACCCCAGCTGCCCACTGCCCACTACCCACTGCCCACTGCCACGGTCCAATTGATTTTCTGTCACGGCGCGATTCGACCTTGGTTGCGCCGTACCACCTGGCACCTGCTGTCAACAGCGGACCCTGCCCGTCGTCCACTCGTCGCACGGCACAAAGAAAAAGCGGTAAGAGAGGTCCAACTGCCTTTTACCTGTTGCAGTGGTAGTTCGCACGTTGCCAGCTATCTGATGCATGGGCGCGCTCACCGCCTCACGTGTTGCTG
Source organism: Ascochyta fabae (assembly GCA_004335285.1). Taxonomy (NCBI): domain Eukaryota; kingdom Fungi; phylum Ascomycota; class Dothideomycetes; order Pleosporales; family Didymellaceae; genus Ascochyta; species Ascochyta fabae. The sequence goes on along the minus strand of SATU01000440.1, from coordinate 16,785 downwards.
CATCGATACTGACAGAGCAGCGCAAAAATAACCATAGCTACGAGACACATGGTTTCACTTGTCCCGGCCTGTGTCGTTCATGACGACGGCGCAGAAAAGGGGCTGCCCTGCCTCTCCCACCATGACGCCAGGGCTGTCTGGCAGTGCTAACTTTCACCAACACACGTTGCCGCTACCAGTCATTTCGACACGGCCAGGGCGATCGCCGGCTCGCTGACTTGTTCCTGGAAGTCTATCCATACCGCCGGGCTAGGGAGCCGCTCCCCGGACCCACTTGGCTACCCCTAGCACCGGTCCACAGCTGCAGTCTGCCAGATGGCATAGGCTGAGGCTTGCAGAAGGTAATGCGCAGCGTGCCAGTCGAGCCGTCTTCGTGTTCAGAGTTGGGTCGCCAGTGTGGTCGCTGTGAACGGTTCGACACATCGCGCAAAGACATGTCGATACACGCCAATGTCAGCAACGGTGCAAGAACACCACAAACGTGCAGTGCCCCGCCAGCCCGCCAGTGTCGGTTGGATCGCACGCGGCCAGGATCCCTACGCAGTGACCCGCAGCCTGATCGCTAGACGGCATCGCTAACGACTGACAAGTGCCGTCGCTCTTCACCGTCCCTCCATGTCCATGTTTACCACCGAGACGAGTGTCTGTAGCAAGTCTCAGACCCCCCCCTCGTCTCGAAGCCCCTCCAAACAACCACTTTGCCCCTCCATCACTGCGCTCTGTCCACGAGGGGCTCTGCTTATCACCAGCAGCCCCCGCGCTAACTTGTTTCCAGCAGAACTCTAGAAGAAAAAAGGCCGCGTCGACCTCCTGGTCCTGGACGTACCACAGTACTGTAATCTGTGCCAATGATCGCTGCCGCCTTGCCGTGGGCTCGGTACCGCCGCGAAATTGTATTGCAGCAGCGAACGAATGGCACAGGTCGTTGGGTAGATGAGACCCAGGCCAGCCCGTCTGCGCCATGACATGCCGTTCAGAGCCTGCAGTTGACGCACCCCCACGTGTGCCATGCGGCTTTCCTTGCGCCAGCACATGGCCACACGGCGCTGCGTCAACAGTCTCACAGAGACGGTTTCTTGATAGAAGGACATGCATGTGAATAGACACCTACTACAAGGCTCCCGAGTGCTGCTCGACTCGGACACTAGTTTGACCCATAAAACCAGCGTCGCAGGTTGTGGACAGCGCTCTGCCGCTTCCACGCGACGGGCTATGCAGCAAGCGGCATGGTGTGGGTTTGGCAGCTTTCCTCCGAGCTTCTATCGGACCTGTTGTATCGGGAGCGCTCTTCGGTTGTCAGTGTCAGTGTAGGAAGGTCGTCTCATCACAAGCACTTACCATAGTACGCCGCTGGTCGGCCATGCTCGAGGGTGCACCGGCTTGTTGCCGTCAGCACCATCAAACGTCCCCAAGACACGGCGCAGGACGGCATCGAGTATACTCCCTCTTCACGCGTTTTGCAGGCAAATACCCACACAGTGCTCGCACATGGAACGTCAGACGTCGAGGACGAGTGTGGTGGTACCAATAAGACTGTCGCACAGTCCTCGATGCTCCGGCAGCCGTGCAGCTCCGGAAGGCCTTTCCTCGTACCAGGCGGGCATCCATCAAATCGAGCGAGTCAAGCAGCGTTCTAGACGAATGCCTGGGTGCGTCGCTGCCCCGCCCTCTTTACCAGCCAAACACTCGGCTTCTTCCCAAGCAGTCGTTTTCCGTGCGAGCCTTGAGCAGCGGTGGGGTTGCACCCACAATGTAGACAACAGCCGTCTGTCAGATGTGATTTGCAGTGTGTCGGTCAGGGTCAAAGTTTGACAGCGCAACCTGTTGAGGGGGTGTGGACATGTGCGCCGTGTGTCCAGACTGCCAATGCTGCGCGCTGCGTGCTGCGTGTTGGGTACTGCGGGCACAGCTATATAGGTACTTGTATAGGCGCACGAATAAGCGTGTGAAGCGGACGCAAGGCGAGGCCCGGTGTGTCAATACCCACGCACATGATGCGAGGATGCACTCTCGACACAGGCCCGCAGCCCGCTTGAACCCAGCAGCACCGGCAGCACCAGCAACAACACGTGACCGGCCTGACCGCTCACAACCACCACGGCTCGGCGACCCGCCTGCTGCGGTAGCACTTTGTCTCGCTCGCTCAGGCTCTGCACTCGTCTCTGCCGTCTGCCGCTCACCTGAAGCTGCGTGCCTGTTGCGAGAGCTCATTCGCTGCGTCGCTGCGTCCAGGCGCGAACGTGAGGGCCCTAATTCGCATGCCGCCTCTAGCCCGATTGCGTCCCCTCCCTAAGCCGTACTGTGTAAGACGTGGAACTTGTGCACACCCGGAGGCCCAGGAGTCTCGCGTGCTACCAGAGCAGACCGCCCGCTGCTCGACTACTGTTGCCGCTCCTCGCACCGCGCCGCAGCAGAGGGGAGGCCGCGCTCGCAGCCCGAGGCACGTTGCTGCCTTCCCATCCCCGCCCTGACGAGACGAGACGAGACGAGACGAGACGAGACGGACGCGCCGCGCCTGCCTCCGCCAGCATGAACGGCTTTACTGGCACCATCACGCCGGGGGGCATGTATGTCAAGGCGCTCTACGATTACGACGCCGACGACCGCACAAGCTTGAGCTTCCGCCAAGGCGACATCATCCAGGTCATCACGCAGCTGGAGAGCGGATGGTGGGACGGCGTCATCAACGGCGTTCGCGGCTGGTTCCCAAGCAACTACTGCACCGTCGTGCAGCGGCCCACCGAGAGCCTCGACGACGACAACAACAACCGCAACGGCCTGGACCCCGCCGACGACCACGACACGCAGTCGCTGGGCGGCACCGACTACACCAACTCAGACACCGAGTCGCTCACCGGCAACGACACCCTGCTGCCCATCGAGCGCCACAGCGAGAACAACCATGCCAGCAGCAAAGAGGAGGAGGCCGCCTTCTGGATCCCCCAGGCCACCCCGGACGGCCGCCTGTTCTACTTCAACACCCTGACGGGCGTCAGCACCATGGAACTGCCCCTCGAGTCCCCTGCTGCCAATGAGAACGGGCCCCGCGACCGCGTCAACGTCTTCATACCAGACTCGTCGAGGCCGCCCGCCGAGCTGCTTGCCTCGGGCACCATGTACGACACCGACGACGACACGTCTGCCTCGGACTTTGAGGGCCACGGCATCAAGGGCTCCTACGGCAGGAAGCGGCTGTCAGACGGAGTCTCGCCCGCGACTTCCATGGAGTCCATGAACCAGGGCCTGGCCCCGAGATCCCACGACGCAAACGGCACGAGCTTCTCAGGCGCTGCGATTCCGCCCATTGGCACCACAGCCACATCCTTCGCCAACAGCCCCACCGCAGGAGCACCCTCGACAGCCACACCGTCACGCAAGTTCTACGACGATGTAAACCCAGTGCCTCTGACCTGGAACAGAATGGTCGAGGACATGCGCCGAGCCATAGAACGCTACCGCCAGGCCATCAACAACAGCGACAGGTCAGAATTCGTCAAGAGGGCAGAAGACATCTCTGACCACCTGCGACTGCTTCTTGCCGCAGGCTCGGGAACTACCGACAATCACTCAGGAAACCCTTCCATCATCTCCACTAACAAAGCCTTGTACCCACATTTCCGAGAGACCATGTCGAGATTCTCCAAGCTGGTCCTGTCCTCGCACATTGCCGCGTCCGACTTTCCGCCGCCAGATTCATACTCAAAGTGCTTGAAAGAAGCTGACGGTGTTTTGAATGGAGTGTACGGCTTTGTCGAGGTCGCTCGCCAACAGCGTGGAGAGGAGATTCCTCGCTTGGTACCTGGCTTCATTGTTGGCAGCGGCGTCGGTGGAAGCTGGCACAACAACGGGGCGGACCCACGAGATAGCAACGGAATTTCGTCTTTCATCGAGGACGATTTCGAAGCCTCTGCTGAGCCTACCGTGAAGCTGGATTTTCGCGTACTCGAGCGACTAGAGGATATCAAACGACTCATCGTATCGAGTGTCCGTCGCTTGGACGAACAATGCGTCGTACGCGACAAAGTAATCTCGCGTCAAAGACACCAGCTAGTGGGAGACCATATATGCACTGCGGGAGGGAAAGTTCTGGAAGTGTGCCGGCCGTGGATGTCTACCGTCGAATCGATCAACCTTTCCTCAATAAGCTCGACTATGCAAGAACAGCAACTAAGCGAATTCAGCATTCAAAAGCAGAAGGTATACGACGTGGTCTCCGAACTCGTCATAGCATGTCAAGGAGTTGCAGCGCCGTTGGGCGACGAGTGGGCCGAGTTGCGAGGAGACTCTCTAGAGGATCGAATCAACGCTGTACGAGCTGTCTCGCGAGATCTCGAAACCACCGTCGCTCAACAGTACGGACTCTTGCAGAACTTGTCAGAAGCAGTCCCCCTTTCAGACATCGCCGTTCGCACTGACTCTCGAAGATTCACCGACACAGACTCGGAGCTCGCGACTTCGCATGCTCGTGGGCCTTCAGCGACGTTGAGACCGCTGCTGAAGGACGTGCCCCAAGCTAAGACGTATAGTGAGGGCACTACCTTGGATGATAACAAGATCGACCCAATACAGCCCCCAAGAAACAACAAGAAGCTCAAGGACTTTTTCGGCGAGGTGCCAGTCATCCCGCAAACTACCGTGGAAGAGGTCCCTGAACATTTGAAGCTTGACCATGAAGGCGAAATCTCCTACGACCATAAAGTGACTCCACCACAATTACGTGGTGGTACCTTGGCAGGACTTGTGGAGCAACTCACCCGTCACGACCGTCTTGACCCGGCATTTAACAACACATTCCTCCTCACATACCGATCATTCACTACCGCCTCTGAGTTATTCGAAATGCTGGTCAAGCGGTGGAGCATTCAACCACCGCACGGCCTAGCCAAGGAAGACTATCAAACGTGGGTAGACAGAAAGCAGAAGCCCATTCGATTTCGCGTGGTGAACATTCTGAAAAGTTGGTTTGACAACTACTGGATGGAAGGCAATGATGAGGAGGCACGGATACTGATTCAGAGAGTGTACAACTTCGCAAAGGACCACGTAGCGACAACCAGCACACCTGGTGCCGCTCCTCTTATGACCTCTGTCGAACAGCGTTCTCGCGGCCCAGACATGCCAACGAAACGTCTCGTCCTGACTCTCAGTGCCCAGACGCCACAGCCAATTTTGCCAAAACACATGAAGAAGTTGAAGTTCTTGGACATTGACGCTACCGAGTTTGCTCGCCAGCTGACCATCATCGAGTCTAAACTGTACGGCAAGATTCGACCTACAGAGTGCTTGAACAAGACGTGGCAAAAGAAGCTAGCACCCGGCGAGCCGGACCCAGCTGCTAACGTGAAGGCGCTCATTCTCCACTCGAATCAGCTGACGAACTGGGTGGCGCAGATGATCCTGACCCAGCAGGACGTCAAGCGCAGAGTGATCGTCATCAAGCATTTTGTCAATGTTGCTGATGTAAGTTAAGCAGCGGCGTATAAACGGATTTCTTAGCTAACCGTCGTCAGAAATGTCGATCCCTGAACAACTTTTCGACACTCACGTCGATCATCTCAGCCCTGGGGACAGCGCCCATCCACCGTCTGAACCGGACATGGAGTGCAGTCAACCAACGGTCAATGGGCGTGTTGGAAAGCATGCGCAAACTCATGGGCAGTACCAGGAATTTTGCCGAGTATCGCGACACGCTTCACAGGGCGAATCCGCCTTGTATACCTTTCTTCGGTTCGTGGGCAGTTGTTGTAACACGCACAACACAAACTAACTCCATCAGGTGTCTACCTTACTGACCTGACGTTCATCGAAGACGGCATCCCTTCACTGATCAAGAAGACGAACCTGATCAATTTCGCCAAGCGCGCAAAGACGGCCGAGGTGATCCGCGACATTCAGCAGTACCAAAACGTGCCGTACCCACTGCAGCCTGTGCCTGATCTGCAGGACTACATTTTGACAAATATGCAATCCGCAGGCGACGTGCATGAAATGTACGAGATGAGTTTATCCGTTGAGCCGCGCGAGCGCGAAGACGAGAAGATTGCAAGGTACGTGAGGAATCAATACATTCCATGCTATACCCCTTTTGGGTTTCAAAGACGGTGCGACCGACACTGTGCTAACGACCGCGCAGACTTCTCTCCGAGTCTGGATTCTTGTGATGATACCCCACGTAGCGTTTGATCGATTCGATCTTGGATGAGGGCGACGGCGTTGGGTCATATTTTGGCAACGATATACGATTGAGGCGCTCGTTTCTGGCGCGCAGGCGAACACTTGTTGGTCTCGTGGTGCATTTTCTGGCATTGGATTGGAAAACGAAACGCGTACGGCTTGCTCGCTATTCTCACTATTGATGCTTTTCCTGGAAGTGGCATGGACGTTTTCACGAGGCTGTTCTACCTAATCGAGTTGCTGTTTGTGAAGGGCGCGTGTTCTACACATGACAGTGGCGGCTAGCGGTGTGCCGCGGAAGCGTTGCCCTCTCGATACGTTTATTTTCATTCGGACTTTTACGATGCTGGCTTCCTCTTGCCCCTCGTGTTGCGACAAGGACGAGGCTAATGACGATCGTACTCGGAAAGGAGACAAAAGCAGCTATCCCAATTTCTGAGCGCCTGGTTGCGTAAAGTTGCATGTGCTGTCAACTTCCAGAAAGAGGCAGGCTTGCTGGGGCAGACGTCCAAGCTGGCTACCTCTTCGGGCCCTTCGATTCGCTGGTCGTGCGAGCAATCTGCGCGCGTGGTTTCAAAATGTAAATTTCCCGGGGTCGCTTGTGAGGGGCCTGCATTTCGTGCAGCCCGCCCGGCCTGGTTGTGCACCCTGGCACGAGACCGTTGCACTTGCGGCGGACGCGGCAGAGGCTGGCGCGGCGCTCTCCAGCCAGTCCGTATTGGGCGTGCAGCGTCCGCGTCTGCAGCGCTCGTGACGAAGTATTCTCGTCGCGCAGTGAGGGTTGGGCCGGGGCCGCTGTCTTGTTCGAGTACACCGCCGTGCTGTCTCTTAGAGTCAAGACTCGCTTCCCCAGAAGTTGTGCCTGTCAGTGATGCTCTTCAATTTGACGGCCAGGGGTGCTCCTTGGATCTTCTTGGGCCACCCTCCCTACTGAGGTAACTGAGCCCTTGCTGCTGGCCAATCAAGGAGGCTGCGGTTGTGCAACGCCGTTGGGTCGTCCGAGCAGCTCTACCGTGAGCTCCTGCAGCGCTGGTGTCATGCCCGAGGACGTCGAGTCTCTGGCCGTGAATCCTGCTGTGATACGCCAGCCTCCGGAGATGGCACAAGGTGGTTGACCGCGCTCCCGCAAGCCGTCGCCATGGCCCTTCCTTGCAGCGCGAGTCTGCTCGCAGTGACAGGTGAATCCCACCGCGCCGGCGCGCACCATGGGCTCTAGATTCTCCACAGAAATTCGTATGGTGATTTCGGCCTCTCTGCACGGCGATCCTGCTAAGAGGAAAACGGCAGCGCTCAGGCCTGCTCCTGACTGGCTGCTCGTACAGTAATTGCTAGACGGGAACCCTGCACCGCCGCTGCCCTGGTGAGTGTACGGTAGTCTGCCCAGCCCAGCGCGGCGCCTGCTGGACTACTTTTGTACCAAACCCTCCCATTCTTCTTTGCAACCCCTCTTGCGCTCCTTCGGCTTGCCCACCAGTATCCAGTTCCTCCTCACCCTAGTCGCTCACTGCAACCTACACCTAATTCACAACAATAATGTTTCACTCTGCAATGGGCGCCATGCCCTGGCTGCTGCTGGCCGTCTCTCGCTTCGGTACGTTGGTGTGGTGGAGGTGTGGGAGGTCCTAGGCCTTCAGTCTCCGCGGGTGGCTGTGTGTTCCGCCCTCGTCTACCCCCAAACATACTGATCATGTGCGCGTACAGCCAACGCAGCCTGCGAGTGCGGATACTCGCTCAATCAGACCACCGACTCTGAATATGCCGTCTTTACCGAGCTCCTGGAGAACGACTTCCTGCACATGGACACGGACAACATCACCGACTACGGCTGGAGACCGCAGGTCTACAATGTCTCGGTCCCCGCCGACAACCAGAGGATCGCTTTCGGCAAGGAGTTCAGCATGGGCAACGTTGTCCCTAACCCTTTCAAGGACTCGAAAAAGTGGGCTGGCGACGCTGATCACGGTGGTGATGCTGGTTTGGAGTTGTGGGTTCGCGGCGACCACTCGAATGGCTTCGTCAATGGGTCAGAGATTGTCTCTGTCCGGGACGATATCCTTCTCGGTAGCTTCCGTGTTGGCATGAAGCTTTCCAACTCGTCGGGGACGTGTGGTGCTTTCTTCTTCGTAAGATAGTCTATGCATTGCATACCAGGTCACTGCTAACTGTGGACAGTACTACAACAACTCGCAAGAAATCGACATGGAGTTCCTCTCCCACGAGTTCAACAGCTCTGGAGGCGCAGTCAACCTCGTTCTGCAATCACCTGAATCCGTTGCCCATGGAAACGACGCTGCTGGTACCCCTACCTACAAGGTTGCGCCTCTGCCCTTCCAGCCTGACAACATGTTCCACGAGTACCGCTTCGACTGGACCGTAGACCGCGTCGTCTTCTACGTTGACGGTGCGTTCCTCTGGGAGATGACCGAGCAAATCCCCAGCGAGGGTGGCGGCATCTTCTTCAATCACTGGAGCAACGGTGACCCCAAGTGGTCTGCTGGACCCCCCGACGCCGACACTGTCATGACGCTGTCCTACATGAAGGGATACTTCAACTCCACCGACACTGAGCGCTCGCAAAACGACTACAAGAAGCGTTGCCCGACGTTCGACCCTGCCAAGGTCTGCCCAATTCCAGCGCAAACCAGCCCTCCAGATGCTTCGCAAGGCACAGATGGAGCGAAGACGTATTTCTTCTCGAAAGAAGACAACATGACACCGGGTCAAATCACGTACCACAGCGGCGCAACGCTCTTCGGCGCTCCAGCGATTGCCATCCTAGCCCCCTTGATGGTCACTGTCCTCAGCTGGACACTAGCATAATAGCGCCGTTGAAGCGCCGCACAATCAACCACTGAACATTATCACACTGTTCCCACGTTTCTTTACCGCGACAGCCACACACGACCGAGACTCTGCAAACAGTCTTTGGGACGCGGGCATTATGAGCGCATGACTTAGGCGACGGCGTTTCTGGATACTTGCATCGCACTACCGTTTGGACTACCCAACACTCTTTTGTCGTTACACATTTACTGGTTACTACACCACCTTTCTGCCGGACGCGCCGACTGCTTCAGACATGTGCTGGACCACTCCTTTTTGGATACCGACCTTGTTGTGGCGCCATCGCTGCGCGCGCCGTAGCGTCTTCGCTGCTTTGCTTCTACGCTTTCTTGTGCATAGACTTTTGATACACGGCTCGCCACGCCAGCCACTTTTCTACGCTTTCTCCATCCAGCGGGTCTATACAACCATGCTTTTTTCTTCTTCTTTGACCACCACCCCAACATGGATTTGTATGGGAATCAGGCTTGATGTTTTTTTAAGGAGGTTCACGATGGGTTTCTTGGATTGGGACTGATACCACCCGCACTGCCGCACATGGCCGCTTTCACCGCACTTTACTGTCTTTTTGGAGAGCAGATTTAGCATCTCGGAACCACTACGATAATCCCGTAGTCAGATCACCGAGCAAAAATATACTTACTATACTACTACTATACTACTATAAGATGTTACCAACTACCGCACGACCCACGATGCGTGACTCTCTTCACTCTTCCCAAGCCTTGTCCTCAACTAGCCCAGCCTCGGCGTCTCTCTCGATTATCTGGGCTCGAGCGCCCGAGAGACGCCAAAGGCCGGATTGCCGAGAGCCAGTCAGTCGACGGACGTTTTTTTCCCCCACTGCGCTGCGGAATCTCCTCCGCACCGTGCGTGTCGTGCAGATACATGGTAGATTCACGACGGCAGTCGGTCTTGCAGTCTGAGTGTGGAAGGGACGCGCATGCTTGGACGCCTCTTCCGGCTTGGGATTCGTGGGATGGGATGGATTGAGATGGTCGATGATGCACACACGCACACACACGCACACACACAGTAGATACGGGGGGGTGGGTGGATTAGATAGGTAGATAGGGTAGATTAGCAGAGCGGTTATGTACATACGTACATACATACACACGCCTTTCTCGCTCTTGCAATCAGTTACATAGGGATCTACTCCGCTGGTAGGTGGGAACATGGACATGGGCGCGCGGCGTTGGCGGTTCTTGGTCGTGCTCGTTCGGTACTGGGAGTTGCCGGTCGGTGAGGCGCCGCTGTCAATTGAGCGAGCGAGCGAGCGGGCATTGATTTCATTGCACTGCATTGCATGATTGCATCATCTCATTGTCTCATTTCAATGTTTGTTGTGGTGCTGGTAGTTATCGTTGTTGTTGTTTGGGTATGACGTTTTGTCTATTACTCCCACTGTTCAGTGGGCAAGGAACCGCGGTTTTGTCTCACGAGCGGTGCGAGTCGCGCGACTCGGCCAAGCCAGCATGCAAGCCAATGCAGGTACCAAGTCGTACCTGCGCGGCGCTCGACATGGATCTTGGCGTTGACTTGGTCGACGGCGCGGCCGCTTGTCATGGGTGTATCGACATTGTTTGGAAAAGAGGGGTGCGCGGATGCTCTTGTCCGAGCGCCAATACTTAGGGCTCGTGATAGCGGAGTCTGGTTGTCTTTGCCTCAGCTCCATCACGGCGAGGAGTGGACTTGGTGGAGGGAGAGCGTATTTTTGGAGTCGTGTCATACGGACACCACCACCTAGCTATGTAAACGTGGAGACGGCAGCTATTGGACCCTTTTTTAAGCTGCTGGCGAAATGTATCTTTGGATGTGGCGGGTACATTGGACTTGAACACGCGTTTGGTGATCACAATTGCACTGATCACGTAGGGGGATAGCGGCGATGCATGTGCAGGTTGTGGCGCTCAGACTCCAAGGCTTGGGATGGAGTGTGCGCTCCTCTCCGCTGCCGTCGGCCAAAAAACTTTCTCACTTTCTCAACCGGGGCTTCAATGGCAAATTGCACCTCAGATCTTAGGTAAACGGCGACAAGGCTGCTACACACTGCAAGGTCACCATCAATCGCGCCTCCGTCCTACAAACTGCTGAGGATTCCGACTGCATGCACATTGGTTGGAGGTTGTCTGAAACTCTGATTAGCTTGCATATCCGGCGCGACCTCCTCATTCAACGCTCTGGTCGCTGAGCATTACCGCTGCATTACCGCTGCATTACGGTCTAACGAACAACAAGTTGTGGAGCAACATGAGATGCAGGGCTCCCTTCCGGAGAATCCAGCGCTCTTGGCTGGATGCATCTGCATCTGCGTCTGCAGCACCACTCCTTGCAACCATCGCACTGCTTGAAAACTCTGTCAACGTGACCTTCATTACCCTCGCATGCGCTGAGCCCCCAGCACACGGGCATTGCCGCCACATCAAAGCTCCTCGTGCGCGCGCAAGGCCCACAATCGATAGTCCACCGTGTCCCCTGTTGCAACTTGCCGTGGTGCGGCTGCTTCACTTTCGAGCCTGCTGTTGACAAAAGCTAAGCTTCGGCGGCGCGGCGCTATACTGGCCCCTTACCCGTAGCAGTAGCACAGGCGAGGGCGAGAAATGCTTGATTTCCCGCTCCTGTGGAGCCGACGCAGACATCGACGATACTACGACCGTAGGGCCAATGCAAGGCTTCCCGATGTGTAGCTGGATGCATTCAATAAACTACGGAAATGCGGATCTGGACTTCGGCAAGTGCAGGCAAGGCATGAGTGGCCGGAAGTGCGGATGCGAGGTTGATGAGGCAAGGGAGTGAGGGGAGCTGGTGTCGAGTTCCGGTAGCGAGAAAGGTAAGGCTGGGAGGTGGAATGGAGGCTCTGAACGGATTGTGGATGGCTGTTGGCTATGCCCCCAGCCTCTTGTCGTCTCCAGCGCTCCTGTGAGAGGCAAGGCAAGGGCATATCGAGGAGTTTGTGACGTCGCTCATCGAATAGTACCGGAGATGATCAACTGGCGGGGCCATTTTGTTCTGAACGGTGAGATGTACTTTGATGTGTATCTGCCAGGTCGCTAAACCGCCATGGACACTGCAGATACTGCACAGTAGGAAACATCGGTTGTGGAAGGTGAGAGCGTTGAAGCACAGGAAGAAGGTACTGCCTTCAACTGCTCTTTCCCATTCCAATTCGTTTGATACCACTTCCAATATTTGCTCTCTTTACTCCATCACCTACTTCGATCACTCTTTGTCTGTTTTTGGTCTGCATTGTATTTCGCCGTTGAATTCTGGAGTATACCTTTCCAATACGAAACCATCAGCATCGGTCAGCCAGCGGTGACACTACCGGATCTTGAGTAGTGCAACCACCTCGTTGTCCACGGATTTCGTTCCCGAACGCGTTGAGCTGACTACCTACTTCAAGTTACGACGGCAACTTGGCTGCATTACAATCGAGTTCAGTCTGGTGTTTCAGACCGTTGACGTGGTGCATTCAACCGTGGATTTAGTTGTCTGAACGCCATGCACGTGTACGCTATCGCTGCAGCACTCTGCGCAGTGCTTGCGACCGGCGGTACTGCTGATCGTAACATACTTTCTGCTCTGGCACCCCATACGCCAACTTCAGGCCTCAGTTTGATAGCTCGCCCAACGCCACCTGCAGTGCAATCGCATATTCAGGATGGTCTTGAGTGAGTTGTTGAACTCGAGCCCAGGCCATTAATGGAGGGTGTATATTAACCCCAATACTAGGCTTCGTCAAGCACCGGGCCTGGTGCCCATCGCAACGCTTACGACTGGGACTGTTGCCCCAGAGGTACCTATAGCTGTACTGCCTGCTCCAGCGAACCCGCCTGCAGCAATCCCTCCTGCACCCGCGCCGCCAGCTGCGAATCCACCTGGTGTGCTAGCTCAAGCGCCTGCAACGACAACATCACCTCTTCTTCCACTTATTACCGGCGATGACTTCGTGACCGTCCAATGGATTGAGACACACATTGGAACACTTCGCACATGGATCCCGAAGACCCAGACGTTTCATTTCGAGTCCATGTCGCAAGCTCCGCTACCGGGTGTAGGATCAATCGGAATGGGAACTTTGACAGGCAAGACTGGACAGACGCAGACAGTCTACATGGTAGTAGGTGCGGCGGCGACTCCCACAGCCGACTTGAAGAAGGGCATTGCTGCTGCTGTAGCGGTTGGTGTTGCTGGGTTTGTGGTGTAAAACGGTTGTCACACTGGCATGGAGCAGTCGAACACCCACGCGAGGGTGTTCTGAAGCAGCTACGATAACAACACATGTTCTGGTCCGAACATATTGGGTTGGAAACACCGACCAAAAAGAAATAACCCCTGGGACATGGCTAGTACGGTCTATAGATGATGCATGTCTACTAGAAATCATTGCACCTCGCTGCCCACGACGAAAGCGTGTCCAAGATACGAGCAGCAAAAGCAGTGACAACACAACAAAAGTAAAGACCAGTCTGTACCACTCTTGACATGTGAAGCGATCGACTGATCTGAGAAGAAAAAAAAGTTCAGAAATTCTTGATCACTCGCGTTGACCTGAGCTGAGGAATCTCGGAGATAATGACGAGCATCACACCACTGCACCACTGCGGCTTACGCATTCTGTTGAGCGTGCAACGTGTAACCTGAAACGTGCCCACAAACAGCTCACATATTCGTGGATCAGATCGCAAAGAGGGCTCTATCCACCATCGACGAGACTTGTAAGGACGAGGTTGAGTTCAGGCTATTGTCAGTTCAAGCCTCCCAGGTCAAGGACCCCGCTTTCGATTCGGCCTACCAGGGCGATTGATCATGTTCAATGCGAAAGCCCATCGACGCGTGCAGTTTGAGGCTGAGAAACACATGAGACTGAGGCTCAACGATAAGGTTGCAATTCGTTAGTCTGAGGTTACGGCAGGTGGACTGACGCGCCCAGCTTCGTGGCGCGACCTTCACACTTCCGCTATCTGAAGATCGGCCCGATGACGAAATAGGCTTAAACTGTTGCGTGAACAGCACCTCAACCCGATGTCATAACGTGACATCAACCGTGCCTGTCTTACTTATAATCCCATACATAGCACGTTGAATAGAGGAACATTGTACTCAACAGCATCTACAACAGCATACAACTTTCCGATCACTCGACATCACGCCAACTTCCGATCGAGGTGCATTACCCGATTCAGACAGACCAGCGACATCACCATTGACGGAGCGGTGTAGAGTATATGTATACATATCCTCCAAGCCCAATCTTCATAAGACCATCGTTCCCATCGATACAATCGACACCTGAGCCATCGAATCAATCAACGCCGGCTACATCACCACCTGAGAGCCCCCGCCAAATTGCGCTATCTCTGGAAACTAGCAAGTCAGCCGAAACTACTACATCGACATCGTCAATCGAGGATCAAGTCATAAGAGAGCAAGCACCATGGCGACAGCATTCTATCTCGCCGCTCATGGCGCCCACTTCCCCATGGTACACACAGAGCCGATGCAACCTGCAAGCTCTCCACCTACAGATCCCAGGCTCAGCATACAACACCAAGCACCGCACCTATCTACAGCACCAACCACCAAGATCGAACGTGCAGACAGCGTTGTATCCACCACTCCACATGACGAACCCACAATAAACTCGCAAGAAACCTCCCTCTTCTTCCGCCTCCCCGCCGAACTCCGCAACCAAATCTACGAAACCCTCCTCTGCGCCAACACGCCCTCAAACCTACACGATCTAGCCAACGCTCCACGCCTCCCCACCCCATCTCCCACCCACCCGGCCATCCTATCAACCTGCAAACGCATCAACCTAGAAGCCACGCCCCTCCTCTACAGCACGCACATTTTCCACGCCCACGCCTCCCTCCTAACCTCACTACCGCACCTCACATCCCCCAGCCACCCGATCCTGCAGCCCACGGCCCTGCGCCGCATCACGCGGTGGCAGCTCACTATGCGGCTGGACACGGATCCGCGGTTCAGCGCCGCACAAGCGGCTGCTGCGTTTTCCGGCGCCGAGTTCTTCGAGCTGCGCGTCTGGCAGAGCATGTTTGATGGGTGTGGTGCTGGGGTGTTGAGGTTGTTTACGGGCGTGAGGGGGGTGGGTGTTTGTCGTGTTAGGGGGAGTGTCGAGGAGGGGTTGGCGAGGTGGTTGGAGCGCGTTATGATGGCGCCGCTTGTTGAGGAGAAGCGGGATGAAGGCGGGTGGTGTCGCTGCCAGGGGGAGAGGTACGTTAGGTGTGAGGGGTGTGAGGGGAGGGTTTGGTTGGATGGGAATGGAGCGGGGATTTGGATGGATGAGGGGGATGCTTGGAGGTTTGGGAATCGTTGAGTTGGGCTTTTTTTCTCTGTTTTGGTTCTTGGACTAGAGGTTGGGGAAGAAAGTGCTAGATTTAGGTACTAGCTCAGATGAAAGAGGCGTTGGTTACCTTGGGATTCTTTTCAAGTCCATTACCGTCTTTACTGGCGGGATATTGCCTCATAGAGTAGACAAAACCTGTCAATTCAGCATACGAATTCAGCATCGTCTCTGCCCGCTGCACCCAGATCAGCGTACACAGTTAAAGCAAAATATAGGCGCAGAACGAATTGAACTAGCAAAAGAACTTGATTTGACTTGTAGATGCCACTCATCAGCGCTGACCAGCACGAGAAACCAGAAGACCATTCCTATCAAGCTCGCTCACCAGCGCTAGACGCTTGGGTCCTCTTCTTTTTGTTCGACCTGACGGCATGCGGTCCGACCATACATCCCTCCTCATCCCCTTGAAGACCGCAGCAGCTCCACTTGAAGCCCTCAGGATACTCCTCTCGCATGTCCTGGGTGTCGTGCTGTCCCCAAGCTGCCTCGTCCATGTCGTCCCAGACATCGGAATCGGGGTCATACAATGGAAAAAGGTCGATTGTTGTTCGACAAGAAGGTTGTGGACGTGTTTTGGCCGACGAGGGGTGGAGAGGGGCTTCCATTCTGCGTGGTTAGCGCGGGTGTCAGGGACGAGCAGATGGCTGGTTGGTTGGTGAGTTGGATGAGGTATGAAGAAGTGACCCGTCGTCGCGAGATAGCCATCGACACGTCCCGCAGCATTAGTCTTTCCCGATCGAGTAGAGTTCCAAGACAAACAAAGTGTTGGGTGGAGGGTCGACGTGGGCTGTCAGATATACAGCGTTCCATTGTCCAAAAACTGTCTATACCATGCCCTACTGTACAGCGCGCTTTTCGTGTACCAAACTCATATTACGCTGAAAGAACCGACGCTCGTCTCCGCTTGTATGCTGACCACCTACGGCCTGACGACGCGGAGGCCGTCCTTGGCAGGCGATGCTGCGCGCTTGAATGACTGTGTGGTTGTCAGCAGCGGTCGAATGCTCCTGGGTTGTGGTGGAGACTGACGTTGTCGCACTCCTCCCATGCGCGTCCGGCACCGAAACCAAGACCGACGGTGGCGGGCCATGCGCGGCGCTTGAAGAGCAGGACGGAGAAGACGATGCCAAAGGACAGACCGAGCCCGGAGCGGATGAGCATCGACGAGAGGCAGCGGTCCCACTGGACATGGCTGTTAGCTGGTGTTGGGTGGACATGTAGCATGTGACAGGGTGTGGTGGGAGGGAGCGCAGCTGCCGTGGCTGGTGAAGAAGCTGGAGCGCAGTCATGTGACGCTGTAGAATGGGTCCTTCACGCTCTCTGGTGGCTGTGCAGGCATGACTGAGCTGGTGTGGTGTGGGTGTGGTGTGGGTGTGGTGTGGGTGTGGTGTGGG
>SATU01000439.1:0-25610 GCA_004335285.1 Ascochyta fabae | reverse complement strand
AGATTATAGATTATCTAAAACTCTAATAGACAATTACATAGTTTAAGAATAAACTAAAAAAGAAGAGAAGATAGTGTTATAATTCTATACTAGGGCATAGTATAAATATAAGTACTAGCTAACTAAGACTCTTTACACTAGATTAAAGAAACAAATAGTAGAGTAGAATAAAATATATAAGAATATTATATAACTACTTCTTAATAAGCATAACACATATAACTACTTATTAAAAAGAATAATATACTCTATAAGTAAGTTGTTTATATAAGTAAGTTATGTATAATGCTAAGACTACACTAAACTTCCACCCTACTACACAATGCCTTAACAACAACACAAATCTAAGCCCTTAAAAGAAGCTGTAATACAGCTTACACTCTAGGCAATTAAACAAGATGCAACACTTACATTACAACGCGCTGTAGCTATATATAATACGCCTTACAACACACTATATAACTAATATATAGAACAACCTATATAAGCTAATTACGCGCTAAAATTATAAAATATAGATTAGACTAAGGAGGATGTAATTGCTAAGCACATTTTTAAGCTAGATGCCTAAGGATTTGCCTCTTAGCTAGCTGCTGTGGCTGATATAGCTAATTCCTTGCAGAAAGAGCGCAATATAGGCTAAGTTAGCCTAAACTAGCCTAGTATATTTGTTAAGCGCTGCTCTAACCTTAAAGTGTAGTTTAATTATAAGTATAACTATAAGAAAGCTCTCTATAAGGATCTAGAGATTATATAAGGCTAGTTTAGGCTTATAGCAAATATTAAAGCTAAGTATAGTATCTAGAATAATAACACTTATAACTTTAATAAGACAGGCTTTATAATAGGCTAGATATTAATAGAAGCAGTTATTACAGGCTTAGAGCGTTAGGAACAGCTAAAAGCAGTGCAGCAAGACAACTAAGAGTAGACAATAGTTATATAAGGCGTTAATAGTATAGGATAGGCTATTCTGCTCTTTATTATCTTTAAAGGCTGCAACTACCTCTCTACCTAGTATAAGGAGGACAACCTGCTCTATAACTAGGTTATTAGAGTCTCTAAGAGCAGATAGACTACTAATAAGCTTAGACTCTAGTAGTTAGAGTACTTTAATGCCTACACTAAGAAGCGCACTTAAGAAGGGCACTAGCTACTCTCTATTAATAGCTATAAGAGCTATAACTCCCTTAACTTCTAATAATACTGCAAGGAAGCTAAGATTATTACCTTATATATATCTCTACACTTATTGCACCTCTTGTAACTACTAGATATAGGTTGTTTTGCCTCTTTAAAGAAGGCCTATAGCTGCTAAGCTAAGTAGCTAATACGCAACTATATTATATATATTACTAAAACAGAGTTCTTACTATGCTTTATAGGCGCCTACAAGGAGTTATTTACTTTTAGCAATATCTAAAGAGGGTTCTAAGGCGCTAGATTAGTCTTCTTTAACCTAGAATAGGTTATAATAGGCCTTAATGTCTATCTACATACCCTACTACTACCTACTATAGAAGATGCTCTCTAGTAGTCTTAAACCCTAAGCAATACCTTGCAATTAGGGTTATAATTAACGCTAGTTTAAGAGAGAATTTAAAGGCATGTAAGCAGCTTACTAACTTTAATAGTTAAGGCCCTTAAAAAGCTTACTAAAGGCGCAGCTATAGTAGCGCACAAGCTAGTATTAGCTTAAAAGGAGAATGCTAGGCTTTAAGCAGTAAATAAGGCTGTTACACAACGTAAATTATATAAAAGAAAGCAGTTATAGTAAAAAAAGACTATAATAGTAGAAGAAGGCCTTTAGTTAGCTACTCTAAATAAGTTTAGGGCGCATAGTAATAGTAAGAAGGCAAGGAAGCAAGTGTGTGTTAAAGGAGGTAAGGCAGCCTAAAGACACTATAAAAGGTGCTAAGAAGTAGAGCATAACTTACACACATGTAAGAAGCCTATAGAAGGTGTTATTAAATAATATTATATGCTGTACTACTGTATACAAGGCTAATGTAGGCTAATGTAGGCTATAATAGAGTAGAAGTTTAGTGTAGTCTTAGCATTATAAATAACTTACTTGTATAAACAACTTACTTGTAGAGTATATTAATATAATCTACTTATCTATAAGCACTCTTATATATTTTATAAAACTAACTCTAGTTACTTAATAATAACTACTGTATCTTCTTAGTATATTAGTAAGTAGGAATATAACTCTTATAGTTTGTGTTTAATCTTATTAATTAACTTTATTATTAGAATATCTTAATCTTATTAATTAACTTTATTATTAGAATATCTTAATTTTATTTATAAAATAGATAGTCTACTCTATACCCTTTCTTATAACCTAAGTAGCTAAGGTCTTAGATATATACTACTTACTCTTTTAGTTCTCTACTCTTATATTTATTCTTAAGACCTAATTAAACAATTACTTACAGACTTTGTCTAAAGTATAAAACTTAACAGTAGGTAAGCCTTCCTAAAGGCGCTATAGACAGTGTAGTAAGACTAGACATAATGTGCAAATGTATAAAAAAGAGGTAAAAGTAGTTTCTAAATAATATTATAGGCTATACTATAGTTTATAGTGCTAATTTAGGTTGTTTTGTGCTATAATAGGGTGGAATTAAGTAGAGACTTAGCGAAAGTGACCAGCTCGCTTAGTAAGTGGCTCGTCTGTAGGGTACGTTAAATAAGATACTATAGTATAAAGGTGTAGATTTAATAGTATGTTTTTTGTTTAGTTTGCACTAGTAGAGGTTATTCTTAGATAGTACTACCTTGTTCCTTCCCACGCCACTCTCTCTCCCTCGCGCGATAAAAGAAACTTATTTCCTCTATAACTGTAGCTAGCACGTTTATACTTCTCTATCTTTACTCCAGATTTCTTGACTGTTAGTATTGACATCCGCGTTTATTGTTTCTTTGTTCTCGGTACCCTCTACTCCCCCCTCCACTCCACCCCCTCTTATATTAATACTAGAATTCCCTCCCACCTCGATACCAGAATTCCCTCCCCCCCTCGCTGCCCGCCTCTCCTTTTTCTCGCTGAGCACCCAGTACGGTCTCCCCCACTTGTCGAGTCCCACCTGTTGTCGCGTCGTGGGTTGGACACCGCGTTCTTCTTTTTTTGCCTTTTCCTCGCGCCGCTCGACGGTTAGACGTAGGGATTTCTTCTCTTTTGCGTGTCGCTTGGCCCATTGGTGCCATTGTGTGCCTTTTGCTGCGAGAGATGCGTTGGAGTTATCGCGAGGGGTGGGCAGGGGTTTGGTGGTTGTTGGGGGAGGGGTCGAGGGCTGTGGGGATCGCTCTGGTGGTTCGGGTTCTTCGTCTGCCCATAGTTGCGTGGTGGGCTGGCCGCGGGTCTCGAGCACAAAGGCCATGCCGAGGGAGTGTGTGCCGTTGGTTCCGTGGATGCTTCGTAGGGCTCTTTCTGCGGGTGTGTTTGTTGTGGTGTCGGTCCAGAAGGTCGAGCCTTCGAAGAGCCGTTTCGCTGTGCGGTAGACTGTCCCGTTGATGGGGGTGGTCTTGTCCTTGTCGTCCATGGTGGCGTCCACCTGCAGTCTTCCACTCGCGTGACCGATGGTAATGGCGCCGTCCATGACGGGATCGGGGGCAAGCAGTTGTTCGACTAGGGTGCCGGGGATGCGGGCTGCCACGGCGGTGGTCAGGGCTGCTGTGAGCGGGATGGCGCGGTGGGGCTGGGTGTCGGAGAGGAATCGGACGACGAGGTCGGTCTGCGAGGTCTGCAGCGTCTGGCCGGAGAGGACGGGGTGGGTCGAGGACATGGAGACGAGGCCGATCTTGGGGATGGTGCGTGGGACGGCGTCTTCGGTGGGGGCGATGCCCATGGCCATGGCTGCGGCCTTGCGTATGCGTTCAAGCAGAGCGAGCTTGTCTGGGAGCTTGTTGAAGTCGTTGGGCAGGATGGTCCCGTCGACGCCGACATCACCGGCGCGGATGAAGATGCATGGATTGGCGCCGTCGACGCACGTGACCTTGTAGTCGAGGATGTAGTCGATCTTGTTGCCGGTGGGCAGCACTTTGCCCGTCTTGCTGCCGTAGGGGTGCTTGAAGTCGAGCTTGATCTTTGCGCCCGGGCCGGTGACGCCGTCGATGGTGTAGTCGCCCACGACAGCAGCCTGGCCGCCGGCGACGTCGAAGGTGGCGTGGATGAGCTTGGCGGTGTTGGTGTTGCGGATGGTCACGGTGACGGAGCCGTTGCCCTTTGCGTATATGCGCGGAGGCAGCAGGCCGGCGTTGTAGGCGTAGGGGCCAATGGCGCTGCTCATGTTGCCGCAGTTGCCAGCGACATGGACCTCGTCGCTCTCGATGCCCAGGCCCACGAAGGTGTAGTCGATGTCCACGCCGCCGACCGAGTCTCCGCGGGCGGCGACTTGCTCGAGCAGCGTGCGCGCTCCATCGAGGCTCTGGTAGGCGATCCTGTCGGCAATGGCCTGCTTGGGGACGAGGTTGCGGGTGCCGTGGGGCTCAACGAGGCAGATGTTGCTGAGGCTCGAGAGGCCGGCGCCCATGCCGTCCAGCTGGCGTGCGTAGGGGTCGCCGGCGCCCATGACCTGGCGGAAGAGCGAGGGCCATTTGGCGCGGTCGCGGGGGAGGTGCTGGGGCTGGAAGAGGACGGCGCGCGAGGTGCCGCCGCGGTAGTAGGCGGCGGGGATGGCCGCCTGGACGGGCGCTCTGGGCCGCGGGGTGTCGGGGTGGGTGATGTGGGCTCGGATGCGCAGCGACAGGGACGGCGAGGCTCTCATCGTTCATCCTTCACGACGCATCACGACACGAAGCTTGGTGGTGCAGCTGCAGCGCTTGCTGTCCGGAACGCAGGCCGAGGTGCGGAACCAGGAACCGCGCTGCACCTCGTCACCGCGTCGCACGGCCCCTCCGCCATGACCTCGGAAATTTTGTTTCTGCGAGCTTCTGCCCTCTGCATCATCACTCCCAATCGCCTCCTCGTTGCGCCTGCTCATCTCCCCCACCGACCACACATGACCACCTCTCCCACCGACCACCCATCACCACCTCTCCCACTGACCACCCATCACCACCTCTCCCACCGGCCACACATCACCACCTCTCCCACTAACTACACATCACCACACGTCACAATGTTCCAAAGAAGCCTCCTCCGCGCCTCGAGACAGGCCGCTGTCCGCCCGGCCGCCTTTGCGCCCCTCGGCCAGCACGTCGCCAGCACACGCACACGCGCCGTCGCGCCCGCCATCAGATGGTACTCGGACGCCCCCGCCGCCAAGGAGGGCGAGGCCGCTGAGAACAAGGACGACGCGCCCAAGGACGAGTCGGCGCAGCTCAAGGAGCAGCTCGAGAAGAAGGACAAGGAGATTGTCGACCTCAAGGTACGCCCGCATGGACGGCGCATCCACCTGCCCGCCCCCACTAACCGCACCCCCCAGGACAAGTACCTGCGCTCCGTCGCCGACTTCCGCAACCTGCAGGAGCGCACCGCCCGCGAGACAAAGGCCGCCAAGGACTTTGCCATCCAGCGCTTCGCCCGCGACCTGGTCGAGTCGGTCGACAACCTCGACCGCGCCCTGTCGACGGTCGCGCCCGAGAAGCTCAACGGCGACAACGTCGACCTCAAGTCCCTGCACGAGGGCGTCAAGATGACCGACGGCATCCTCATCAACACGCTCAAGAAGCACGGCCTCGAGCGCTTCGACCCCTCCGAGGCCGGCGACAAGTTCGACCCCAACGTCCACGAGGCCGTCTTCATGGCCCCCCAGCCCGACAAGGCCGACGGCATCGTCTTCTTCACCCAGCAAAAGGGCTTCCTGCTCAACGGCCGCGTCCTGCGCCCCGCAAAGGTCGGTGTTGTGAAGAACGCCTAAACGTTTTGTCTTGACTTGTTTTTTCCCTTTCAGCTCCTGCATCTGTATGACTATGGCCGGCTGGATACGAGTGCGATCCATCTGTATGAACATGTCTGGCTCTGTATGCGTATTATCTGGCACGATACATTGGGCACGGCGTTGTTGTTGTTGTTGTTGTTGTTGTTGTTGTTGTTGTTGTTGTTGTTGTTATTATGTCGTCCACACTCTTGCATTTCCCGCACGAGCACGACTGTATATTCCCCTCTCACGCATTTTTGGAAAGAAAAGCCCGCGCTATTCTTGGTACATTGTAATACTAGTCACGATAGGAGAGAATGCTACGATACAGGAAGATGTGATTATAAATGCAGATAATAAAAGCATATATATGTATTATTTCTCCAGACAATAAGACAAGCTGAAACAATTATTTAACATAAGAAAGGCTAGAAATGTGAGGGAACACATGGATGGGTGTAAGATAAGAGAAGTAGAAAGAATTGTTCCATATAGAGGAGGGCTAAAAACATAAGAGAACACATAAATGGGTATAAGACAAGAAAAGCAGAAAGAATCATTCAACGTAAAGCAAGGCTAAAAATAGAAGGGACACACAAATGGGTATAAGACATGGAACAGCAAAAAGAATCAGCAAAAGAAGAAAACACCACTCACAACCCACACCACCACATCACCACACCACCACACCATCCACCCGCCACCAAACCCCGACCCAAGCACCGGAGAAACAACCCCATCACTCCCGCTCACATGGAAGCCCGCATAGCAGCAACCAAAACATCAATCCCAGCAGCATGACTAGCCGCACTCATCCCCGCCGACCCACCCTGCCACCTATCCCCAAAAGCACCATCCGCACCCCTAGCATTCACCAACAGTGAATCAGCGTTCTTGCGCAGGAAATCAGCGTACGCTGCTTGAGGTTCGTTGGCGTGCAGTGCGGATAGACCGCGCACGTAAGCGCCTTTGAACATGCCGCTCTGCTGGTCGAGAGGCTGGGCAGCTGGCTCGGTCAGGATGTCCGAGTCGGATAGTTTTGCGGTGGAAGCGCGGGCGAGGTCGTTTGCGTGGGCGATGAAGCCGCCGTCTGAGGTTGCGCGGGCGAGTTCGGAGAGGCCGGTGAGGATGACGCCTTGGTTGTAGGTCCATGTTGTTTGGCCGTCGTTCTTGCAGGATGATTTGTCGATGCCATCGTTGACGAGGGTGGCGTTGTTGATGATGCCTGAGTGGAACAGCCAGTCCCATTCCATCTGGGCCCAGTTTTGGTAGTTGGCTTTGTCCTCGCCTGCTACGCGGTTGGCGAGCGAGGCGCCCACGGCGAGGAAGAGCTCGTTGGAGATGATGGCGATGGATTCTTTGGGCTTGTTCCACCATATCCCTCCGTTGCAGGGCGTGCTCCACCCGCCTGTCATGTCCTCGAATAGGTCCTTTGCGGTGTCGAGGTACTTTTGGTCCCCCGTCAGGTCGTACGACGCGATCCAGCCCATTGCCCACCAGCCCTCGTCGTCGTAGAAGTCGTTTTTCCACGCCTTGTAGCCTTTTTGGTTGGCTGACTTGTCGTACGTATTGGAGATGATGTCGATGGCTGCTTGCTTGAAGTCTGCGTCCTGTTTGCCGAACTTGGCGATGGTCTCTACCATGTTGCCAGACTGCCACCACATATCATCCCTACGAATTCATAAGTTGATGAAGGTCGAAGGGAGGGGGGTCTTCTACCATAAGCCAGTCTCTGTGCTGTACCACTTATCCTGGAGCAGCTTGATGGCTGATTCCGCGTCGCTCGCATAGTCGGCACACGCCGTGCCCAGCGCAAGAAACGCAACCGTCAGTGAAGGAAGGTATTTCATAGCGAAGATCTGATTTATGTAGAACAACTATGTTGACAGCAGGTGTGGTAAAGATATCAAGCGTTCCTTGATGCCTGTGCATGCTTCAAACCTGAGGGAGGTCCTGTGTTTTATGTCCTCAGGAAACGCCATGAGCGTGATAAAACGAAACCAAGACCGTGAGACTAGGCATTTTGGACCCAGAAACATGCTCAGCATCAGCCCTGATCGGTTGGACGGATGACAGTGTTGGCTGTGTACTACACCCAGCACAAGGTCCTATACAAACAAATATGATAAGCTTGGCCATGATGCATGCTGGCACCCTCAGCCTTACAGCATGCTCGAATCCCCGACCCTTGTCCTGGCATCACTTCGACCTCATGGCACGCACAGCAAGGCGACCAGTCTGTAGGTGAGATAGCGAGGATCATGCGAGCGCTGATCTTAGGCAAGTTGGCCACTGTTACTATGACTATTCTGCCGAATGACAACGGTGATTGCCATGTTGTGGTAGCAGCAGCGAGATGAGGCATGTTGGGGCCTGAACAACGTGGACCCTATCATTAACGACGATGCGAATATTGTCAAGGATCCGCTTCATATGATGTTCTGAAACACATGTCGAAGAAGCTTTTAGTACGGAGATAACCTGCCGGTGGACCCTGATTGGCGTCGACGTTTGACACGGGCCGGAAAATCCATTCGTTTTAGCATGGCTTAGGCGAAATAAGGCATGGCCTGGGAACCCTGGAACGTGGCTTGTGAAGGGTCTCTCTTGTGCCTCCACAGCCTCAAGATGGAGGCCGTAAGGCGAGACAGCAAAGTCTCAGGTAAGCGCCAGCTCGAACAATGAAGCTTACCAAGGGTTGGCGCCGAAGGAAGAGTGGACGATGCTAGGTGCCGACCTATGATGGCAGCTGAATCCACTGGACGAGAGATGTTGCTGGTCTAGTCCCAGGAGCACAACGCAGTGCATCTCACACAAAGGCTTTGTTCCCAGCAGCGCTTTTGTGCGAGCACGCGGGCCCCACAACGAAGCAGAATTGATTCTTTTGTCAATCCCACCTGTTGGAATACGCCCTCGAAGATCGCAGGAAGGCGCATGACTGCAGTGGTCGGCTGAGACAACATGAAGAAGAAGGTCGGCCGTGTCGTTGGTCACCAGTCAAGGCCAGTTGCGGGGTGCCTTGTCATCTCCGCAGCATGTTCCTATGAATTGCAATGTTAGAGAACACAAAGATAGACTCAATATGCGAGAGCCAACTTGTGGCCTTGCAGGACGATATTGCTCTGACAAAGTCCAATCATCTCAGCCAACCCTGGAGGTGTACAGCGCTCGAATACGTAGGCCAGTAACGTGATGACCTGCGAGAAGCTGCGGTAAGTCAGCCATGCGCCCGTGGGGCCGCCGTGTCACAATAGAGATAAAAAGCGGGCGTTGACGACCAGAAAGTCATCTCGTCTTGACGTTAGAAGACGGAGCTGTTGGTGGAGCACTGTGAGGACCTGCTTTGCCACCGAATGAATGACACGGCCAAGCCAAAGCCGAAGGCAAGCGCGAGTCGCGAGCTCGTGCAACGAGTCCACGCCACCAAGCCAAATCCGCTGCTGTGATCTTGTGGTCTCCTACCACGTTGAGGTTGAGTTGCGTGGAGAGCTTGACGTTCCGAGGTCCACAATGACGCGTTGGCACGGTCGCGACACCCTGTCCCCACGGTGCGCGACTTGCTGTTTGCGATGACGTAGCAGCGTAAACAGTGCGGGCGCAGAGGCGGGGCACTTGCTATGCAAAGGCGGCACACGTTCTGGAGCATGTGCCTCGAATGACGGAACCGCCATGGAATTCTGTCAAATCCCATCAATCACGCTAATGCTTGGGACACGATCGACCAATCGTGGCTGTGGAAGGAGCTGTGGCTATCAGACATCCTTACAAGTGAAGGTCAACTGCTGCCTTGCTGCAAAGGCCCAGGCTGTGATCCTGCCGCGGCAGGGATTATTGTGTGGGATTGCACCTTTTCTCGCTGCAATCAAGCAAGAGTGACGTGCCCATTTCGTAGGTGGTAACGACGCAGGTGAGAGCGCCTACTTAAGACCTCGTTCCAGCTCCAACTACCTCTCATCAACGCACTCTCAATTACAACGTCAACTTCAACTTCTACAACCAAACCAACCCACCAAACCACAATCAACATGTCTGACAACCTCCGCAAGGGTCTCGGCGAGCAGGCGTCTGAGAAGAGTGAGCACCACCAGCCTCGTCACTCGTCACAAGACACTGACCCCTCCAGTCACCCCTGACTCCCAGAAGTCCACCACCGACAAGATCAGCGAGAACGTCTCTGGTGCTGGTGACCGCGTTGCCGGCGCCGTCCAGCCTGGTTAGTCCCTCTGCCATATCCCCTTGATCAACATGTACTGACTGTTCGCAGAGGGCCAGAAGTCTACCGGCCAGAAGATCGGTGACTCGACCCGCTCCGGCTCCGACAACGCCTCCCAGCAGGGCGAGGGTGTCCTCAAGCAGGCTCAGGATGGTCTCAGCAACGCTGCTGCCTCTGTCCAGAACACCCTCGGTGGTGGCAACAAGCAGTAGACTACCCAGCGGTAGCTCTGTGACCAACTTTCCATGCGGCTAAGAATGCCAGGCGGACATCATTATACCCTATGATACGAATGAAATGAAACTTTGAAGGATACAATACGCTTTTTGTTTGCTGTGACTGTATTGTGATGTTGATGATTAACTTGCGTCTGTTCAACAGCCAGTCGTCAGAATACATCTTCAATCTGGTTTGGATACATACCACGCTCACACCGTTCACCAGTATATCTCGCTTGGTCGATTACAACCTAATATCCTTGCACGGTGTGTTGTGGATCATGCGTTCAACGAACAGCCTATGGCTACCTCAAATGTCTTCATCCTCAACCTCTTCCATCTCGACGTGCCGCAGCTTGTTCTCTGCCACTCTTGCTTCTGATTGTGTCCCGTGCATCTTCCCTTCTACTTCAGCTGCCATCATGTCGTACTCCGCTTCTTCTATCGCAGCCTCTGTCGCCTTCTCAGCTGCTGTACCCGTTGTCGTCTTCAAGAACTCGTCCAGCTCCGGGTCAGCTTCAGGCTCGGGCTCAGCCTTCTCTTTCCCCATGTATCCGTCTTCCCGTAGCTTATCGAACTCTTCTGGCTCCAGCAGCCTCCCTTCACCCTTTGCAAGCTTCATCTTCTGCGCAACCGCCGCAGGCATAAACTTCGTAGCCTCCTTGAGGAAATCGCGCACTTGCGGCGCTGCCTCGTAAACAATCTGTGCTTTCTTCGGCTCAGGCGCCTCTTCCTGCGTCTGTGTCTTTCGTTGGCGCTGGCGCGGGATCGGTGGCGGTGTGTCGCGCGGCATAGGAATATTCGCTACGTCGGCATCTGTATCGCTGCTGTCGTCTTCTTTCCTCTGTCCATCCCTCGTCCGCTTGCCCAACACACCTCCACCGCGGCCCCTTCCGCTATCTCGCCCACCCCGGTCCTCGAAGTCATCGTGTCTTCGCTCTGGCTTGAACTGCGGTGCCTTGTCGCCGAGCGCCGCGCGCGCTTTGTTGACTGCTGCGAGGTCCTTTTCGAGCTCTGTCAGGCGCTGGCGCTCATGTGGCCGGAGCGCACCACTCTGATCGAGGTCTTTGAGTTGGTCGATGTCCCGCTGGATGCGCGCGGGGTTGCGGCGGGCGAGTTTCTCGTTGCGCTGGGCTTGGACGGTGGCTTTTTGCTTGCGGAGGGCTTTCTGCTTGTCGGCTTTCTTCTGCTCTTGCACAGGGTTGTAGTTCTTTTCTTTTGGCATTTTGGTGTGTGAATTGACGTCTTGGGACGAGGAGAAGGTAGGTTTTAGTCTGACGTCGATGTTGCGCGGAATGAGTTCGAGATTCGATGATTGAGATTGACGTAGTTGGAGTCTGTGCGTCGCGTTTAACGGTCACTCCGCACCTTTCTCTCCTTCGACCCAAGCTTCGGTTGCTGGTCCTCAAAATGTTCGTCCCACGAGCAGTCAGGCTCAAGGGCGTAAAGGAGGCTCAAAGACCAAAGTTACCGAAACCACTGGCAAAGCCACAACTGAGCAAACATGAAGCTAACAGCAAGGATGCGCTCGTCGAAGCAATGGGTGAGACGAGCATGAACTCACCCGCTCCTCAACAGGATACAGCTTCAGATGCAGTAGCTCCCAATCGTGGCCCCAGGTTCACGACTAAGCCCGTTACACCGGAATATATTGCTCAACTAGCTGCTGGCATTGAGTTGATCTTCACAGATTACGCACATCAAGAAGAGGAGCGTTCGCAATGGCTCAAAGATCGGTACAGGATGGTTGATGACAAGAGAAATTGTAGGTCGAACTCTTGCTGGTGACCCCGTTTCAGAGCTGACTCTGCTAGATATACATCTCACAGCAATTCTAGAGCATGCCAACATCTCGAAGCTGAAACCGGAAGCTACCCAAATCCTTCTCAAGCAAGCGCTGCACGACCACCCTTCCGCTATTCTCGAGCTGTCACAGAACGAATACTACGTCCGCCGCAAGCCTTCCACCAACCCATTGCCATTCGTCCCCCACAACTCGTTCGAGGTCCTAGACGATGACGGGCTCAGCTTCTGGGACCAGCGTACCATCTACGTAGAGCCGCACCTACGCAACATGTGCCCAACGCCGGCGAGAGTGGCTCAATGGCTGACAGAGCATGGCCAGTTGAAGTCGAAATGGCTGCCAATACAAGCCGTGCACACGCTCTGGAACAGTTGCGCGTTCGTCGTGCTGAGTGGGAACGTGATGAACGATGGTACATGGAATAAATGGAGAGAAGCTGGAAAGCCAGACGACTGGAAAGTCATGACAAAAGTTGAACACACAAAGCGCACCGCTGAGTATCTGGCGCTGCTCGAGCAAGAGAACCCTAGAGGTATGCGCAAAATCATGCAAGACACGAGCCAGCAGCCACCAATCGCTAGAGCTGCAGCGCTTCCTATGGCTTTTGAGCCGTTGCCTGAGGACGCATCCGTCAAGGTCGAAGGCAAGAAGAAGCGTAAAAGGCGCAAACCTGCAAAACCTAGTGATCATACCGGACATGATGGTGGAGGAACTGAAGATCAAGTGAAGCAGCAAGAAGCCGACATGCCAGATGCACGCATGGCAGATGCTCCAAATGATGCACTACAAGAAGTTGTGACACCTTCCACCAGCAAAAAGAAACGCAAGAGGCGCAAACCTGGTCCTCATGTCGAGACTGACAACGCAAGTGCAGCTGTCGAAGTGGACGATGCACCGACAAAGAAACGTCGCCGTTGATGCATACTCAAGTCAGGCCGCCATTACTGCACAACCTTCGATGGGCCACAACAAGTTCAAGACATTCAGACAGGATTCTGAAGTATCGTATGCCTTGAACAGGTGTGCTACGAATTGCGCATTGTCCATACCCCAGATTTATCCCGCTTACTCGACAATGCTGACTTGCACAAAGTTACCCAATGTGGCCGGGATAGCTACCACCAGCTGGATAACGCCCCAACAGCCTCAAACCATGTTGACCGAGGGATTTTGCGTTTGTGAGAGGGGACAATGCCATCGCTGCTCACCAGACCAGCCATTATATACAGAGAAACACAATCACACAGTTGTCCATTGAACGGCAATATCCTCACCTCCCAATTGATCGCATTTCTCGCTGGATCTCCGGGCAGCACATTGCCGTCGCAGTTGCTCATCCGACATGACCACAATAGTTGAAAACACATCAGATGGCATCATCTACCGCGCCGCAGAGACGAATCCAGTCCCTGATCTCGACATCTTGACACTCCTCTTTGGTACCTTTCTCATCCTCATCCAACTGTGCTTCTCCCTTATGATTCCTCGCTAATCCTCTCCAAGACTCAGAGCACAGCTTGACCAAAGAAGACACGCCCATCCACATCTCCGCCGCTGAACCCTCGCTGGTCCTCACCGTCTCTCGAGCGCGGACACTCACACATGCAACCTCAGCCGCCCTGCGCAAACACTACGGTACCGGAAGACACGGCGCAGGCAAAGACATAGTCTCTGTAATCTCTACAAGGCACTAACTCCTCCCCACTCTTGCATAGGGAGTCGTTGGCGCAGGGGGTGTGTTCAGTGCTGCATCTGCCGCGAGCACGGCAAGTGAGCTGTCCAAGCAGATCGTGGGCGCAGGGAGTAAGGTATTCATCACATGTGAGGCGACGCAGGATGTCGCTGTCAGAGCAGCAGAGAAGGCAGGCTGGGGACGAAATGGCGGGGGAAGGGTGTTGTTGATGAGCGAGGGTGCGGAGTGGGAGTTGAGAGTTGTGAACGAGGACGGCCGGCTGGGAGCCAATCTGATCGATGAGAGCGAGGCACTGGAATGGGAAAAGGTCACAGATCCGCAGGTTCTGAAAAACAGACTGGTCGTGCTGATCTATTCGAGCGGAACTACTGGATTGCCTAAAGGTAGGACTTCACTCCAGCACTGCATGTTACCAGACTAACATGCCAGGCGTCAAACTGTCGCATCTCAACCTCGTCGCCGAAGCCGTGCTCACAG
Source organism: Ascochyta fabae (assembly GCA_004335285.1). NCBI lineage: Eukaryota > Fungi > Ascomycota > Dothideomycetes > Pleosporales > Didymellaceae > Ascochyta > Ascochyta fabae. Next base: position 11,335 of record SATU01000439.1, on the reverse strand, counting down.
GAGACATGTTCAAGTCCTGGATATCGACATCCCGTCCAGACTTTGAATACCGCACCATCGCCCACCTCCCCATCGCGCACATTGCAGGCATCCAAGGCTACCTAATCAACCCCTTCTACGGGCGGGTCCGTATACTGGATGCCACGCTTCGACTTTCCGCAATTCCTGACATACAACAAACAGCACCGCATCACATTCTTCTTCACCGTGCCACCTATCTACCTCCTCATCGCCAAATCCGCACTCGTAACCAACCAATCCCCCACCCACGAACACGCCATCAGCGGCGCCGCACCGCTAGGAAAACACCCCCAGCAATCCGCCAGCCAAACCTCAACTGCCCCATCTCGCAAACCTGGGGACTAAGCGAAACAACCGACTCCGCAACCCTCCAGCTAGCACCTTTCCAACACGGACTCCGTCTCCCCACTGCCACCAAACACACAAGCACGCATAACCTCGCCCTCCCCCTCAACAAGCCCGCCCACCGATGTCCCGCCCGGCTCCGCGGCGATCTGCTAATCCGCAGACCCACCGTATTCTCGGATACCTCGCCACCCCTCCCGCCTCAGCAGCATTCACAACCACCTAGTTCCACACGGGCGACGTGGGATCTCGAACCGCAACTCTCTACATCGACCGCTGAGGAACGAGTACATAAACAAAGGGCTAAATAGCGGCAGCGGAGCTGGAAGCTTTGTTGACGCACCAGCGCGTGCTGGATGTAGCTGTTGGCGTCTCGGTTGATGGTGGTAGAGGGAGGTGGTGAGGGCTTTGTTGATGTTGATGGTCGGGTGGTGAGTGAGTGAGTGAGTGAGTGAGGAGGATGGTAAGGTGGTTGTTGAGGAGAGGGGTGCGTCGGATGAGCAGGTTGGGGGTGGTGTTGGGGTTGTGCAGGGTGTTCCGAAGAGTCCCGGTGGTAAGATCTTGAGGCGGGAGGTTAGGGGGCGAGGTTGTAGTGTGTTGGGTGGGTGGGTGTATAGTTTTGGAAGGTGGGTAGTTGATTCGGAGAGTGAGGGAAAAAAAAATACCAAAAAGAGAGAAGGTATCCGCCACCGAAAAAGCGCGAATCTTCAATCCAAATAAATTTACCCAGTCTTCTCTTCTTACAAACTACTCACTCCCACTCCTTCCACTCCCTCTCCACGAGCCTCAACTCCTCCTTCGCCCTCTCGTACCCCCTACTCCCCTTCTCCTGGCCCGCGAGCCACTTCAAAAGCCCCCTCCTCTCCTTGGCAAGCAGTACCTCCTTTCTCTTCCGCTCCAACACTTTTCGCTCAAGGTACTTGAAGTCGTCCTCCTTGACGCACACATCCCACACGCGTCGCATCCTGGCGCTGTACAGGGCGCAGCTGCTGCCGAGCTCGAGGTCCTCGTTGGGGACGAGTTGGATGGATTTGTTGACGAGGCGAGGGAGGGCCGAGGGTTTGCTGAGTAAGGGCCAGATGGTCTCGTCGTAGCATTCTTCGCAGACGGTGAATTCGGGGAGTTGGGGGATGAAGTGCCAGGCTTTCCGCACGAATGCTTTGCTTCTTGCACACTCGCCTTTGAATGCGTTCTCCCGCGCCATCTTTACGAAGCGGGTCATGTTTGGTCGGCTGGATGTGGACTGGGCTTCCGCGTCTAGCTCGACGAGCAGGTCGAGATATTTTGGGAAGCGGCGCGAGGAGACGCGGAGACTGCATGTGTGCTTTTCGGGGCTGTAAGTGGATGCAGAAGGGAGGCGTGTGAAGTAGCCGCGCACGGTGGGGAAGAGGATTTCCAGCATCTTGACGTCGGCGGAGCAGACAGCGAAGTTGGCGACGTGCAGACCGTCGCGCTGGTCGGGAATACTGTACCAGGACACGCGGTCGGTGCTGAGTTCGCGGTCGCCGGGGCAGGGACGGTCCGAGTCGGAAACATCTGCAAGTGCGTAGAGAAGGTCGAGGGACGGTCGACGTTGCTTGATGGTCAGGAGCCAGGCGAGACGCATCCAGGGGCTGCTGAAGTCGCAGAAGCGCTCTGTGGGGCGTTCGTAACGGCGGGGTTGGGAGAAGTGAGCAGCGAAGGGGGTGTCGGCGAAGATGCCGTCATAGCAACTGGGGCAGATGTCGAAGTTGCGATAGCCGGGCAGACTATACCAGTCGTCGTATCGGTCGGTTGGTGCGCCTCTTGGACAGGATGGTAGTGGTCTGTCGAGGAGTGCTACAATCCTGCTGGACTTGGTTCTGCCATCAGAACTATGCTTAGAGTCGACACTATTCGATCTGCTTCTCCTCAGGCGTGGTGCATCTTCAGGACGTGGCGTCCTGGGTCGAGAGGCACGTTGGAACCCATTTGCTTGACGAGGTGAGCTGGGCATCGAAGGCGATGCAACTCTCGGCGCGTCTCTGAAGATCTGCCGTGGAGGTGGCACAGTCGAGTGATGGAACTGGTACTGCTCTTCACCTGGCATCCAGACATCCGCATGATGGTCCTCTACAGGATAAGGCAAAGGATTGCTGGATGGATGTCTGACCGGCGAAGGGCTTTGAACGTCTACTCGAGGAGGCGGGATTTGAATTGTTTCATGCCGGCCAAATCGTGAAGGCGGCTTCGACCTGTCGCCGGCACTGACAGGTGGGTATGTGGCGTGCCAGTCTGCGTCTGTGATGGGTACCTGGCGAGGAGAAGGTGGACTGATTGTTGTCGCCCATGCCAGTGGGGAGACTGGTCGAGTCGCATTGCCTCTAGACGAGGGTCGAGATCCAGGGGGTGACTCGCGCAGTCGGGATGGAATCTTTGGTGAAGGGGCCCTGTGCAGCGGGGACGAAGGCCGAGAAGCGTTAACATGTGCTGTATCTACAGAAGCAGGCCTCGACCTCCTTTTCTCACTGTTGACTGACGACGATGAAGAGCGAGGAGAGTGGTAGTAGGAGCTTTCCTTGGATGAGCCGGATGAGTTGTGGTAGCCAGCAGGTGCAGTAGGCGGCCGCTGCGTCGAATCGCGTCTCGATGGTTCAGGCTTGGGCTGGTTTTCGCGCAGATTCGTCCGGAGGTCCTCCTTCTGTGCGTCACTCTTCCCAAAGCTGTAGCGTGCAGGCTTGCGCTCGTTGGTTCGCAAATGTGTCGTACTCTCTCCGTCCGAAGCCGAGTGGTCGAAGACATGGTCCTTGGCTGACTGGGGAGCTGGACGAGGTGGCGAGTCGCGGCGGGTGCGGACAGGTATCGATTTCGATGGTCTGGCATTCTGGTCCCTCTGTGCGTCCCATGCATCTCGACTAGAGCCTGTCCGAGGCTTGCTCGTGTGGGCTGGCGTCAGAGGCTCAGGTGAGAGCATGAAGCCAGCAGAAGCGGGTGCAGTCGACTCCTTCTGCGGAGTGTACGAGTAGGGTGTTGAGACTCGTTTGGTGAACAGGGGTGGATCGCTCTCGACATTGGTCTTTAGATGCGGCATGTTCCCACGCTCTGCGAAGCTTTTCCGCCGCGCTCCATGCGCACCAGATGCTGCGTGCAGGCCATGCTCACCAGATCCAGGCACAAAAACAAAGCGCCGTTCATCGCTGTCGAGCGGTCTCGCTTGTTCCATCTCGTCCAGTAGACATTCTTGATCGACGGTGCCCCGCGTATTGATCGGCGGCTCACCTTCCTCGGGCGCCACCAACCAAGACAGCTCCTTCTTTGCAGCGACGCTCTCCTCCTCAACAGCCGGCGATGGCGGCCATGTGGCCTTGGGTGTGCTTGGGCGATAGCGTGGAGGGGCAGCGGATCTTCGGGGTTCGCGGGCGTCGTACGAGTCGTAGTGAGACGAGGAAGGGTGGCTGTTCACGTTGTCCCGCATGGTTGGCTTCTCGCGTGGAGCCGAGGGTTGAGCATAGCGTGGCGCGTAGGGGTCTGAGTCGCGAGGCCGCGAAGAATGCGATCCATGGCCGGGACGGTAGTAGCGGTCGTGGTCGGTATAAGACATGTAAGTGAGGATGCTAGGTCAGCCGACGTGGTGAGACGTGCGCATGCAGGGCGAGAGTGAGCAGCAAGAAGGCGGGGAGCAGCAAGGCGAGAGAGAGCGACTGGGAGATGGACAACAAGCTGTATTATAGAGAATCTCCTAGGAAGAAGGCAGAACGTCTAGGATTACATAGCGGGGGCAATGGTTCGAATGTTGAATCGCCCTTCTGCTCAGTGACGCATGCTGCACTGACCGCGAGTCCCGCCTGCCGAACGCGCGAGGCACAAAACGGCAAGGCGCCCATGACACCCGAGCTTAGCGACCTTCTAGCTCGCGTTCCTGCATCTCTTCCACCGCCAGTTCGCGAGGCTCCAAGAGCTGAATGTGTCTGCTCCTTTGTCGTCGATGGATCTGTGAAGATGAGATGATGCCTGCAGTACCCCTTTACGCCCTCCAACGTCGTCCTGCTCGTGTCGCGTGACTCAGCACCTCCAATACCAGCGACCCTGCATGCTTGCACTGATCGTACGACCACCACCCGAGACCCTTTTAGTTCCACCCTCTCCACACCCACTTCCAGGCTTGTTCTTGCAAAATGTTCCACACGCAATGTTTGGTACGACAGCGGCCCCCTCCGAAAAGACGGTACAGGGTTCCCGAGCCCCATCCGTGCGTCGAGCCAACTTCACTGCACAGCCACCACATCACCGCATCACGAGCAGCCCTACAAAGAGCCGCATTGCCGGTCAATCCACAACGGCAAGTCCTCGCCTCTTCTCTCCCCTTGCGAACCGAGTGACAAGGCGCATCTGTCGGCTGTGCACCACTTTTCACGCGCCCAAGGCCCGGTGTCAGCTTCATCGACGTGCATACGTGTCCTGCAAGGGAGCCGTGATAGCCTGACCTTCTCCATCATTGCCCTCCAGCATAGGCAGTGCTCTCCCTCTTGCCCGTTTGAATACATGACATATCTTGCATCGAGTTATGGTGCATACGCACAAAAGGCACTGCACTGTGCACTGTACAAAGCTGTGCTGCGAGAACATGAACTTGACATTATTTAGACGCTATCAAAACAGCAGAATGCCTCTTACCATGGCAACAAACGAAATCAATCTGTACAGTCTGTAGATACCACCGTTTCAGCTACATCATGTACACGTCATCCACTCCTGCATTCCACATTTCACATAAAAGTACCTCCTACACATCAACAAGCTGTGTACAACTATCAGGGTATATCGCACTAAAGATGGTAACAAACAGCCAGCGCTGGCGGTGCGTCGCAACGACGATAAAATGGCGTCGAGAAGATAAGTGGCGTTGAGACATCAATGGCGCTTAGAAGTAGTTGCCAGCAGGAATGGCGCAGAAGATGCCGACAATGACACCACCGCCAATGAGAGAGCCGAGAATGGCCTGGAGGAAGATGGTGTCTTGGATCTGGCGAAGAGCTGGCTCCTGGATCCACACCTCGCGGTCGAAGATCTTGCGTACCACGTTGCGCTTTTCGTACTTGGCGATCCACGGCTCGTCCTCCCACGAGTTGCTGGATGCCTGCGAACCGAGCGTGTCGGCCGAGTCCATCTTCGCATCGTAGCCTTGCGGCTCGTCATCCGAGGTAAACAGCTCCCATGGTCTCAAGTGGCGGTGGTGCATGCCGTGCAGCACCACGCACATGCCCTTCCACGCGGCAATGAGCGTCGAGATGCCGATGACGAAGCCAATCAGAGAGATGGCCCTCCACGCACGACCAGCGCTGCTGAGCGTCAGGAGGATAGCGACAAGGAGACCAGCGACAATGCCGCCAATGCCCAGTCCGCGAGCGAAGATGACACGAGGACGGTTGCCGTTGCAGATGGTCCAGCGGATGAAGTTGGGATGAGCCTGGCAACGGAGCGACCACTCGACGGTGGTGATGACGCCCTTGAAGGCTGAAGGGTGCGTCGTGTTTTGCAGAGCGTGGAGCAGCGCAGCACGCTCCCTCGAAGAGAGGTTGAGCTGACGAGAGCCACCGTCGGCAATGTAGATGGAAATGATGCGGTTGACCTCCTCACGGTAGGGTTGAACGGTTACTGTTGTGTATGAGCGCTTGGGTCCTAGAAGAAAGAAGAAAGTCAGTTCAACTCACAAGGCTTCCATTTGAGCCCCGCATTTCCAAACGCACCAGCAGCACGTTCATAGTGGTTCACTCTACCGGTAGTCATGCTCTCATCGTACGAATCGAACGACTCATCCCGGTGGGGCGAATCACTAGTTGGCGTGTGCGGTGGTGTGAAGAAGGGGTTGCTGCTCTTCTCGCTGTGCTTGACAGTCTTCTCGCTGGCAAAGTCGGTGCCCGTCAGGAAGGCGGTCGCTTCTGCGTGCGCCTTGTTGCTAGACGACTTGGGCTTTGCCTCGCCGTTGCTCCTGTCACCGTTCCACTCAGGCGACAACATCTTCTCACTCTCAGGCAGTGCGTTGAAGCGTTTGCTGTAGTCACGATACCAGAGGAAGAACTGCAGGTTCTCGGCCGACAACTCGATGTACTTCAAGAAGTTCATAAAGTCACGGACTGTGCAGGGCTGTATGCGGTCAGTATTGCAGTCGAAACCTGAAGTCCACCAGCTTGCAGCGGCGGCTACCATGTGGTACGGAATTGGTATGGACTTACAGGGCAGACACCGCCAGCAATGATGCGGTCGAACGAAAGAGCCTCAGGAATGCCATGGGACATGCCACTGCTGCCAGAGCGGACAGACTCGTGGATGGATAACTGCTTGTGCTCGCCAGTCACTGACTCGCTTGAAGAGCGAGGTTGCCTCTGGGGGCGGCGGTAGCTGAGGTTGTAGACCATGGCGCCGACCAGGTGTGGTGTTGAGGGGTGGTGTTTGGGTGACGATACAGATGAACGGTGTGGAGAGTGTTGAGTGATGCAGGGACGAGTCCTATTAAACAAGTACGGTGAGTGATGAAGGATATGTGTAATTCCAGTAGTTTGGGCGAACGATTGGAATCGATAGCAAGTTGACTGCAAGCCACGCGAGCCGGCGGGAGGATCGGTGTAGACTAGATCGATACGGACGGCTCTCCGCTAGAAGCGATGGGATGGCACTGGGGTCCGGTGGGGAGTACAAAGGACTGGATGTGCAGGAGTCAAGACAAAGGGCGAAGCGTGGCTCGAGCCAGATATAAGTGCACGCGAGAGGCCACACAAAGCACCAGGCTCATGGCGGTGCTCTGGCAAGCGCAGAGGAAACTGCACCTGCCTCCGCTGGCGGCGGTTCCCCAATCGGGCTACCATGCATGGCATGTCAACGCCCGTGGTTACACATGGGATCCTCGAGGTCGCCGAACAGCCGGCGCGCCCCGCAGAAGCTCCAAGCGACGCCGGCCAGCTCAATACGCCCGCGAACTTGGTTTGGTTTACTTGTGGGTGCAGACTGTGGACGGAGCTGAGGTCCAATGTCCGTCGCGCGTGCATGCATAAGCCTCGGCAATCTGGGCATGGTGCACGTCCATCACTCGCCTTTGCTGCATCGAGCCAGGCGCTGATCGCAAACGCAAATCTCTTGCCCGACCGACCCAGCTCGCTCAAGCTCTCGAACAAGCGTGGCGTCGCCGGACTGCTTGTCACCCTGACTCGGTAACAGACCGAAATGAAGACTCGACAAAGGCCGTTGTTTCTCCGCCGCAACGCTCGCAAGTGCGTCGAGGAAGGCTTGATTGCCGTGGGGTCAAGGACGACGACACAAATTTGCCCTGTCGCTGTTGCTGCTGCAATCGACGGCTGACAACAAAAGGATGACGTTGGTTCAGACAGCCACGATTCGGACAAGGCCCTAGAAAATCCCACTGATTGCCATTGCAGCATGCAAACCCATGCCGCCCGGACATGGGCCCCTCCATGATTGGAGCCAGGATGCAAGTGTCCGCTGTTGGTTTTTGAAATTACCCTTGAAAGCTACCAAACTTTGGCTATCCACGCCAGCGACTGGCTCAAAGAAAAGTTTATATCCAGCGTGGTACACCCAGTAGCTTACCACGTTGCAAAGTGCGTGCTTGGGGCGCTTCACGAGTCGCAGTCGCAGCACGCAAGACCAGCACCACCGATGACGATCTGGCGAGATCCGGAGACAGGGTACAGCACTCGATCATGCACGGCTGCAGCACGGGAAAAGCAAATGTGCCGCTGACGCCTTCATACACTCTTATCTCGCTTATACTTGACAGCGCCAACAACGCCAACATGTGGGAACCACTTGTGCCTCCACCTCATAATCTCACCCCTTCCAACCAAGGGCATCTCACCACAAAGTCGAGACAGCAGAGATTGGGGGAGAGATTGGACACGGAATGGCCGCTCAGGGGCAGCCGGGTGGGAGCGAGACAGGCATGGTTCCTGCATGTCATGATGGATGCCGCTTTGTGACGACAGCTGGTGGTGTGAGCGAGCAACGCACCGACAGAGACAGCTTAGAGACATCGTGAAAGTCAATTCGCACCTCGCTGTCCGCATTGAGGTGATGAATGTTCGCTACTGCAACTATTTCCTATCGATACTGCACCACACGTGTCAAGTCACGCAAGTGACATCTCAAGCTTTCATCGCGACTCAGACTTCGCCGGTTCGTGCCGTGCGGTGCAGCAGTTCACCCGGAACGCCGCCTTTGTTGTCACGGGCCTTGGACTGCCCTTTTTTTCTCATGGCAGCAAGAACATTCACATCAATGAACCACAGATCCGGTTGTGATCTGCAGCCACATGTACTCACGACTCATGTCCATACACTTGTCGAAGAGACGCCAAACGTCCACCAAACCATCCTCATCAGTTATGGACTTCCTATCCTCGCTCCACCTCCATCGTCGGCGAATTCTTCGCACGCGTCCAGCTCAACTCTGAACAGCGGATCCCTCTGCGGAGAAAGTTCGCAGCGCAGCCTGTGCAGTGGCTTAGAATTAGATCGAACCCTTTCAGGGTGCGAATCTGGCCTGGCGTAGGACCGCGCCGATTGGTTCCGCTTTCTGGGTCCTTGAACCAACATTTGCGAGCGCGCAAGCTCAGCTCCGGTACGTCCGGTCGAGACGAGCGCAGGAAAAGCAACAAAGCCTGGTAGAGAATACGAGTTTTGCCATGTGGCCCGCGGCGATCCATCCATCCACCGCGACGATCAAATTGTGACAGATGCAGGGAGGTCTGGCGAACGCCGTTGGTTGCGCGCCTTTCTTGCTTCTTTGAGCCGCAAGAAGATCGCATGCTGTGCGACGTGCTCGTGGGGTTCTGGATGGGAAAAGTAACAACGGCGTGAAGACGGGCGCCCCACCATGGGTGTTCAACCAACATTGACTTCACCCACCGGGTGCTCGGATCCGGGGGATGGAGACAAAGGCTATCGTTTCATTTATCGAGCGCAGGATGGTCACTCGCGACTATCGAGCTGAAAACCCTGGCGGTATTGAGAGCTGGGTATTTGTGTGTGGTAAGCAGGCTTGTGTTTTCCTTCACAGAATATTCAGATCTCCATCACGAAGTAGTCTGCCCTCGTTCCGCTTCCGTCTTTGCCACTCTGTCTGCCATCTTTATCTCTACAGCATCAAGCTCGGGGTCGTCTCCTTCCACAATTCCAAGTCTTCGCAACTTCTCTCTACTTTGTGCAAGCTCTGCAGTGTGCGCGTCTTCGCTCTCCTGTTGATTTCCATGAGACTTCATCATTCGTCTTGTAATCTCCCGCATTCTTTTACTCCTCTTCACGTCGCTCAACTATCTCTGAACGTGACTACCTACGTCGAACGCAGTACCTTCTCGACGGTCTGGAGAGCACGACGCTCGACTTAAGACACCTCCCCACCACCGTATCTGGGAGCCGACCCAATCTTGGGAACTGGCAGCCAACTTTTCTGAGCTGAAACTCCACGCCACATTGATATTGTTGATGTTGAAGGCCCAGTCATCTGACCAGCTGGCCCTCGAGCGGTAGCCCTGAAACTCTAATCCTCTAGTATAAACATCAAGCAAACGACTAAGAACAGTGGTCCCAAGCAGAGTCTGTTGCCTGTGGGCATCCAACTCCTGCTCAAGCCTTGTCTCCCCGACGACTCGCGCCGCTGTGTTTTCGTCCAACACCAGCTCGACATCAATACTAGCGAGGTGAAGCTTGTGCAGTGACACGATAGGCCGCAGCAGCTTTGTGGTTTGCTTGCTGTAGATGTTATACTGGTTACCGCGTAGCCTTGCAGCTCTCTGGTATGGACTCTCGGGTCTCGAGTTGGGCTGCATTACACCGCAACCTCCACGAACACGGTACCTTTCGCAGTGCCAGTCGTGCTCCACGGGTGGTAGGAGAAAAGGGATCTTCACGCCAACAACCGGATGGCGAAGCACGGTCGGTGGACTGACGAATTCCAGACAGCTGGGGCGGCGATCATTATTGCTCTCTTCCATGTCTGTTGCGTGGTTACTGTTGGCTTGCACTGCACTGTCTTTGCCGATTCTTTGCAGGTACACTCGCAGCTGTCTCGTAGCCTCGCAGTCTATCTCTTCTTTCAATTGCCGGCATGACAACAGAAGCCCAGCGTACCCTCGGCAGCCATTGAAGGGTGGCAGCATGCAGTACGAGTATATCTCAAGTCGAACATCGTATGTGAGGCGGCTTAAGAGAAGACTTAGTTGCAGGTCAACCATCCCATGTGCTGATTTATAATTAGGGTTCGGTTGACGGTCCACTTGAGTAACAACGTAGTTGCCTGGAGGGTGGTGACAAGGAATACAAGCGAGACTGCACGCCTGAAGTCCCTCATGTTCCGTACGTCGCCATTGCGATAAGCACCACGTTTAGATGGAAACAAGCGACGAGAGGTAGGTTTGCTTATGTGAGCCTCTAAAATATACCAAGCTGATCCTTCCGAGCGCAATGAGGAGTCAAAGTATCCTTCACTGTTGTGGTGCTGCCGCTTGTTTGATTGAGAGTTAGCGGCAGTCAATACACCACTTCACTTGGACTCCCAGTATCTACACACAAGTCTAAGACGTCCCTGTTCGCTGGTCCATGCATATTGGTCAAGCTGAAAGATGCAATTGCCTCGGTGCGACTGATGCACACACCGCAAATCAAAGAAGGCACGCGGCACTTCTTCTGGACTCAAACATTGCAATTACCTTCAAGACAAGCAGTGCACTTCCCGCAATATGATCTGCCAATCACTCAAACAGCAATCAAAGCTGCAAGACCGGCAAACACAACTGATCTTTGTCCTTAGCCCAACAACGAAAAACGAAGAAACACAAGGCGAAGACCGCTCTCCAGCCAAGACAGTTTGCTGAACAGACAACACGAAATCCACAAACCAGCACCGTACTAAAACGCCCGTCCCTTCTACATTCAAATCCAACCATCCAACCCCCATCTACACACCTCACCCCCAAACCATGAACCCCTCCGCCAACCTTCCC